>JARHVA010001594.1:2992500-3287135 GCA_037957365.1 Torreya grandis
AAACAAAAAAGTTGAAAATATATATTTTAATTTCAATGAATAATAAATGTTGACTACTGCATTAAAATTGTAGGAATATTCTTAAATAACTTTTAAGTAATATGGTAGTATCTATATGTCAAATATTAAGAAAAACTTTAAAATTGTAATTATAATATAGATTTGAAGCTATTTGATTGGTTGAATGAAATCCTAATAATTGAAGAGTGATTCCATTAGTTCTATCTTAGAGGGACTAATAATAAGCAAAGAGAGGCTTATGTAGCAATAGTATCTATAAAGTTAATGATTCTCTAAAATGGATTATAGTAAAATATTATAATAAATATTAAATTAAATCCAATTAATATAATGAGGATGGAGAGTTAAAATAGTTGTAGGAATGTTGAGCTATGGGATTGTAATACCATCATGGTCCTAGTTACGTTACTTATCACACCAATGGTGTCCAATGGGTCTAAGTTATGGACTAGTGATACATCAAGTTTTAAATGGATACAAATCAAAAGTATCTAAAAGTGTCTAATCACAAAAAACTTGAGAACAAAGGCTTCAATTCCCTACAAAATAATTGTTCTATAAATATAGACTTTTCTATTAGAGGGAATTGCAATGACCAGATTACTATGTTATTTGAAAAAAATATATATATATAAATACCAAAATATGGCCTAGGGTCACAAGCAAACAAGAGTTTCATAAAAAGAACACAGATGAAATAGAACCACAAGTGGATGAGTAGATGAGATATCAACTTAAACAAATGCTCTATCCTTAATAAATAAATTAATGAGTAGATGGGATATCAACCTAAACAAATTTATTAAACTTAATAAATAAATAAAAAATTATGTGAATGAATAATTTATAATAGTAATGTAGATGAAGAAAACAATCAAGGAACGATAATATTACAGTATAGAGTTCTACCTAAATTATGACCATTATGAAAAGGTATTCAATATAGGGGCCAAAATCAAATTGAGGGAAGATATTCTCATAGCTCAATTAAGAACTACCTCCCACAAGGTTATATGTAAGACATGAAGATGGATGGTAGTGAATAAATAGTGGGAAGAGAGGGTTTGTATTTTATGCACTGTAAGAGTGGTTGAAAAAAAGAAGCATTTCGTCCTTAACTACCCAAAATATAGAGACATTCAAATCAAATATAAAAAAAGATTAAGAATTTTTTTCATAGTGGACCTATTTGAAGAGGTTAAAATAAAAATGTTGAGAGAGTCATTAACCCAAATTAATAAAATAAGGATCGTTCTTAGAGATAAACCTTAATTTATAGATATTTGAGTAGTTCTACTAATTGACACAATATATAATCCCATAAAGTTAATTAAAATCATTTCATTTTCATCTCATCTCATTGATGAAATGAACACTTTTAAAAATTTTGAATTCTCAATTATGTCAGAGGCATGTTATTGAGCAGTGAATCCCTTAGATTCACCTCATAGTATTTGGAGATGACATATTGATGCATTACAATTTTGAGAAGGGTGAATTCATGGGAATGGTAGTTTTGTGAGCTAGCAATTGGTAGTGTATCTTGTGCAACTCCTCTAGGCATGAAGAATAAACACCCATAACTATGAATTAACTCTTAGTTTTTTCCACTGCCTCTTTGTTCTTATATATCCTACCTGAGCTACCATTATTTTAAATTTCATGTTTATTTCCATGATGGGAGGAAAGATGAACAAGGGCATAGTGGAAAGAAATGTTGAAAATATGGGCAAGATGTTGGTGAGGTCATACACAAGAGAATCCTCATGGGATATGTCAAAAGTGCCCAACCATAGTCGCTTGATTAAATTAGGCTCCCTAATTTTGGTCACCCATTTACTGCAAATATGTTGCCTCCTTTATAATTTACTATTTTTTTCTTCTTATACCAGCATGAAAAATTTGTGTTGTTTATTTTATTGTGATAAAAATGAGTAATTTGTATTTACCAGGTGTTTTGTATTTCAGTGTTTTTTTATGACAAATCTAATTCAAATATGGTGGAAAAAGATAGCTTGCTTTGTGAAAGATAAATGGAAACATATATGGTTTTTGCTACTGTAGTTTTCTATCGTAGCAAGGATATTTACATTGAAATTCATAAAATACAAGAATAAAGTAGTATACCATTAATGGGGTATTATGTTTGCACTACTAAGAAAACTTCTGAATAATTGAAATTTAACATGGCATTAATTATTCTCTTGTTTGTTGAAACACCATCACATAGCTCCATAAGATGACTAGGCTTGGTGTTTTAGTTTCATTTGATGAAAATCTTAATTTCCATAAGTTTCGTTTGGATGGTCCACACCCTAAATCATTTATCTAAAAGAGATGTTTTTTATTAATCTATTAAGAAAAAGAGAAGTATCAAAAAAGATAAAATGGGAATGTATTTTTTGGATCCCTCAACACTTTCTATTGTATATGCTAACTTTTTTGGGTGTGTAAAATTTATAAGTTATCATTATAGTAATAGATATAAGAATCAGGGCTCATGCAAGGGCTCATTTAACATGTGATTTTCTCCCTTGTCTTCATGAATAAGATGGATGAATTCTAAGGAGTAGTGGGATGAAAGGATTTGTGTTTTTTGCACTATAGGGGTAGTTGAAATATAGGATCACTTCATTCTTGAATGTTCTCAATACATGGATATAGGAGCGAAATATGTGGAAAATTTAAGAGTTAGTTTCATGTTAGATATATTTGAGGAAAAAAGATTAAAAAGGTTGCGGGACATGTTAATCAAATTCAATAAAAGACAGAGCAATGTTCTAAAAATGCCTCATGTCTGGAGAATCATTGAATAATTGAAATAATTGGTGGTCCCATAGACTGTTCAATCTCATGGACATAATTAAAACCATTTCATTTCAATGGTTCATGTTTTTCTTTTAACTAATGACATAAAGAAATAAAAAAATCATAAAGAAGATTTCAACATGATTCTTTCAGAATTGAAATAAAGTATGTAAATTTGGTTTTGGTTTTTCCCAATAAACATGTTTAGCCTCCTATGTAAACCCATGTGTATCCCACATTACATCAAATGGTTTATTTCTTACAATTTATTATTTCTCATGGATCATAACTAAAGTAGAATTTTTATTTGTCATTAAATTATGATATATTATATTCAATGATAAACCCATTTCTTGCTTGTTGGAAAGTGGATCAGGGGCATTGTTTTTTCATAAGTATGTAAAATGACTTATATTACTTTGTTGAAACATTATATAGATCTCATTTTTATTAGTATTTGATGGGTACTATATATTTTTTTAGAGGATGCTATTAAATGTAGTGGCTCTTTGTAGGTATCCAATGATAATGTATCATGGAGGAGATTGGAAAAATATTTCCCAATGTTTTAAATAAGTCCCTGATTATTTTTTTATTTACCTAGTTACTATTAAGTAGTGATTACTTATCTACAAATGGGCCAATTAACAAGGTTTCTTTTTTTTACCTGAAAGTTTTGCCAATGTCTAAGATGCACTTTTTACCACCTGTAAAAGCTATGGACATCATTGCCTATCTACTAAACTATGAAAATGTTGAACACGTGTCTATTAGTGGGCGTGGGTATGCTATGAATATTTTCCTATTGCCCATAATTTATTTGTATGTGCCATAAAAATGATTTAGGTGTGGTAAAATATTATTTTCAAACTTGTTATCTTCTGCTATCATCAAACCCCTGACCAAAGAATGTAAACCCTAGTAGAATGACATTTGTTATTGTGAGTTATTTTTTGTGCATTTTTTTAAAAAATTGAATCTAATTTTTGTCCCTAATATGATTCAATTTAGCCTCATAGTAATATCTTTCTTCTATGTTGTTTTTTATACAACTTGAACCCTTATTAGTCATTTTGGCCCTATTTTGGGGCAATGGAATTTGTGAAGTTTTAAAGATTGAACCTCCTAGGATTGCATTTTTATTGCTCAAATTTATATGACTATAAGTAATTATTTTGTATGAGTAGCCCAAGAATTGTGACATAGTTTTAACTTACAACTATTATCAGAGGAGTTTGAATAAAACTATCAATTGCATTTACAATGTTTCCTTGGTTTTGAAATGTTTAGTGGGGCTAATATATCAAAATGTTTTAATGTTCCAAATGATTGTGTAATAGCACAACAAATCTTATTAGTATGCCTAATCTTGCCAATTGCATTTGCTTAAACATCTCAAAGGGTTCTTTAAGAAGCTCATTGTATGCATATCTAGTAATAATTGCAACCCATTTAACTTCTAAGATGAAACAACTATCTGACTATTGTTATCAAACAATTCATATGTCATCTAAAAGTTTCCAAATTTTACATACATTTCTTATCCTAGCTATCATATTTGTTAAGTTGTGGAGCTAAAAGCTTCACCAGATATGCAAATGAGGAGGTTGTTGGACTTAACCAGTAACCGGTGTTGGTAGTATTGTCGACATTGGTCAGGCATGGACCAAAAGCTACTAACATCAGTCAAGGATCAGCTGATGTTGGTCATATGTAGACTGACAGTGACTGGCATTGGTCACCTGTGTGCATGTGCATTTTGATGCATTTACAAAATTAGATTTGGACTAATTTTAGGAGGTTAGAGTGTTTACATGTAAAGACTAATTTTAGTTTTGAGTCCACTTTTCTAATTATTATATGCCTTGGATCCTATTTAAGAGACCCATGGGGCATGTATTGTAATTAAGTCATAAGCAAGACCAATTAGATCTACAAGGTGCAAGATCAAGAAGGTCTGTGGTGAAGGGACTAACAACTCGATTATTGAGTTGATTGTAATTGATTGAGAGAGAGAGAGAGAACTCTTGAGAGAAATACTGTACACCCAAGAGGTGTGGGAAGAGTGTGATTTATTCATTATATTCTGGAAGAGTTTAATAGAGATTGGTTGTTTCTCATATCTCCTCTTATTTGCTATTTCATATTTCTAGTTACTTATTACTTCTAGTTTAATTCTATGTTTAGTTGCTTATACAAAAGTAATCAATTGTACTCAGTAGTTCCTAACAAGTGGTATCAGAGTAGGTTAGTGATTATTGATTACAGGTTCACTCACAGGGGTTTTTGTTTGAGTGGGAGTAAAGTAATGGTAGAAGAAAGTAAGCTAAGAATGGAGAAATTCAATGGCAAGAATTATCAATTATGGAGGATGCAGATAGAGGATTATCTATATCAGAAAGATCTATTTTTACCATTGGGTGGGGTTTCAAGTAAACCCACAGATATGCAAGATGAAGAATGGAATGTTCTTGATAGAAAGGCTCTTGGATCTATAAGGTTGAGCCTGGCATCTTCTATGATTTCTAACTTATCACAGGCAAAAACAACAGTAGAGTTAATGGATACTCTGGCAAAATTATATGAAAAACCCTCAGCTTCAAATAAGGTATATCTTATGAAGCAATTATTTAGTTTGCAAATGCAGGAAGGTGGATCTATATATAGTCATCTTAATGATTTCCATGAAATTGTAAATCAGTTAAATTCAGTCAAATTAGTTTTTGATGATGAAATTAAGGATCTCTTAATCTTATGCTCTTTACCTGAAAGCTGGCACAGCTTGGTAATGGTGCTAAGTAATACTGCATCTACTTCAAATATCTTGAAAGTTGATGATGTTGTTAGTGTAATCTTGAATGAAGAAATTCACAAGAAAAGTACAGGGGAAACATCAGGTAATGCTTTAAGTATTAAAAGTAGGGGAAGGTAAAGAGAGAAGGGCAAGCAAAGGAAATCAAGGTCAAAGATGGGAAGGAGATCCAAATCTAGAAATGGAGGTATAACCTGCTGGAATTGTGGAAAGAAAGGGCATGCAAAGAAAGATTGTTGGTTGAAGGATAACAAAGGAAATTAGCATGCAGGTCATAAAGAAGCAAATGTTGTAGGTATTGTTGCACATGATGCTCTTATATTTTCTTTGGATAGTCAAGTAGAATCATGGGTTTTAGATTCTGGTGCTTCTTTCCATGTAACCCCAAATAAAGAATTTTTCAATGATTATGTCCATGGAGATTTTGGAAATGTTTATTTAGAGGATGGTGAGCCTTGTCAAATTTTTGGCAAAGGAAAAGTGCAGCTGAAATTGTAAAATGGCAACACATGGGTGTTGAAAGATGTCATGCATGTACCCATCTTGAAGAGGAATATGATTTTTACAAGAAAGTTGGGTGATGAGGGTTGCACAGTAACTCTCACAGCTGAATCTTGGAAAGTTTACAAGGGTGCACTTGTATTAGCAAGAGGTAAGAGAGTAGGTATACTTTATCTATCTACTTGTGTTACTGATTATTCTCCTTCTATTTTATCTACTTCAGATGTAGATGCAAAGATGTGGCATTATAGGCTTGGTCACATGAGTGAGAAGGGAATGCATGTTCTTAACTCAAAAGGTAATCTTTTAGATTTGAAAAGCATAGATCTAGATTTTTGTGAGCACTGTATTTTTGAGAAATAGAAGAAAGTGAGGTTTATGAAAACTGGGTCAACAAAGAAGAAACACAAGTTAGAGCTTGTTCACACAGACGTGTGGGGATCAGCTCAGGTAGCTTCTATTGGAGGATCACAATATTATGTTTCTTTCATTGATGATGCTACAAGAAAGGTATGGGTTTATTGCATAAAGAGGAAATCTGATGTTTTTGACACCTTTAAGAAATTGAAAGCTTTGGTTGAGAATGAAATAGGTTTGAGATTGAAGTGCCTTAGATCTGACAATGGTGGTGAATACTGAAATAATAAATTCAATAGTTACTATTCTATGAGTGGAATACATAGGGAAAGGATGGTTCCAAGGACACCTCAGTAAAATGGAGTTGCTGAAAGGATGAATAAAACAATAATGGAGCGTGCACGGAGTATGAGGTTGCATGCTGGTTTGCCCTTAAAGTTTTGGGTAGAAGCTGTAGATATTGTAGTTTACCTGATTAACAGAGGACCTTCTACTGCTCTAGATGGTGTAATTCTAGAAGAGGCTTGGACAGGTAAAAAGGTAGATCTTTCAATTCTCAAAGTTTTTGGTTTTGAAGTTTTTGTGCACGTTGATAAAGAAAATAAAAAGAAGCTGGATGCTAAATCTATGCGGTGCACTTTCATTGGTTATGGCTTTAGAGATTTTGAATTTCGATTATGGAATTTAGAAACTAACAAAATTATTAGAAGCCATGATGTAGTTTTCAATGAGAAGGTGATGTACAGTGATCAGCTCAAGAGGCTGAATAATTTTGAGTAGGGCAATCTTGATTTGGATGAGGTAATGATCCAAAATGAGCTCACAAGTAAAAATCATCACTCAAAAGAAAACATAGGCACTGATGTCGATCAAACAATAATCAACATCAGTTAGATAGTAACCGACATCGGTTAGACAGGAACTGACATCGGTCAGGTAGAACCAATGTTGGTCAGGTACAGATAGAGAGATGACCGAGATCGGTCACTGACAGAAAGAAATTTGGGCAGACAACAAGCTATGAATGAGTCTCAAATGCCCATAAGGAGGACTATAAGGGTAAGTAAACCTCCAATTCATTATTCCCCTTCTTTATATTGTGTTGCTCACTGATGGTGGAGAAACAAAAAGTTTTGATGAGGCAATACAGGTAAAATCTAGGAAACAGTGGGAGCATGGCATGAATGAGGAATTGATTCCTTGGAAGAGAACCAAATGTGGGATTTGGTTGAGTTGCCAGCTGAAAATAAAGCACTAAAAAACAAATGGGTATACAGGTTAAAGGAAGGAGAGAATGGATAATTGAGACATAAGGCCAAGTTGGTAGTAAAGGGATTTGCACAGAAACCAAGTATTGACTTTGGTGAATTTTTTTATCCTATAGTAAAAATGACTTCTATTCGGACTGTATTGACTTTAGTTGCTATTGAAGATTTACATCTTGAGCAGCTTGATGTTAAGATAGTGTTTCTTCATGGAGATTTGGATGAAGAGATATATATGGAATAGCCGAAAGGTTTTGAGGTCAAAGGTAAGGAGAAACTTGTGTGTAGGTTAGAGAAAAGCTTATATGGTCTTAAGCAAGCTCCAAGACAATTGTATTTGAGGTTTGACAGGTTTATGACAAAGCATGGCTTTAGTAAATGTCAATTTGACCATTGTGTTTATTTTACTAGATTGGATAATGGTAATTATATTATCCTATTACTATATGTAGATGATATGCTTTTTACAGGTTCACACATGTAGGAAATTACTGAGCTAAAGGTAAAATTAGCTCACACATTGCCATGAAGGATTTAGGAGCAGTAAATAAAATCCTTGGCATGAGTATTAAGAGAGATAGGAAAAATCATAGGTTGATTTTGTCTCAAGAGGATTATGTGAATAAGGTGTTGGAGAGGTTCTATATGCAGGATGCAAAACCGGTAAGCACACCTATGGCTGGATAGTTCAAGCTGAGCAAAGAATAGTGTCCTAAATCACATGATGAGGTTGAGTACATGAGCAAAGTTCCATATGCTTTAGTAGTTGGGAGCTTGATGTATGTAATGGTATGTACCAGACTTGATATTGCCCAAGCAGTGGGAGTTGTCAGCAAGTTTATGGCCAATCTAGGGAAGGAGCACTGGAAAACAATTTAGTGGATTCTCAGGTATCTGAGAGGGACCAGCAATAGGTATTTATGTTATGCAAGGTTAAGCACTTCTCTACATGGGTATGTAGATTCGGATATGGCAGGTGACTTGGATGGCAGGAGAAGCACCATAGGATATGTGTTCACTATTGGTGGAATGACGGTTAGCTAGATTTCAAAGTTGCAGAAGGTTGTTGCCCTGTCTACTACAGAGGCAAAATACATTACAGTCACAGAGGCTAGCAAGGAAATGATATGGATGACTCAGTTCATTGAAGAGTTGGAAAAGGAGTAAGAGAGTTGCAGATTATACAGTGATAGTCAAAGTGCAATTCATTTGGCAAAGAATTCAGCCTTTCATTCAAGGAACCAAACATATACAGCTTTGGTACCACTTCATTAGATAGGTATTGGAGGATGGATAGTTGAAGCTGGAAAAGATCCATACAGATGAGAACCCTGTAGATATGTTAACAAAGCTGGTAACAAAGGAGAAGTTAAATCTTCATTCAACTTTTGTTGGTCTTCAAGATTGAACTTGAAGAGGGAGAAACAAGATAGGATGTTGCTGTATAGGTACAGTTGTAGCTATTTATCTCCAAGTGGGATATTGTTAAGTTGTGGAGCTAAAAGCTTCACTAGATATGCAAATGAGGAGGTTTTTGGACTTAACCAGTAACTGGCATCGACAGTATTGTCGATGTTAGTCAAGCATGGACTAGAAGCTGTCGACATTGGTCAGGGATCAATCGACATCAGTCATATGTAGACTGACAATGACCGACAATGGTCACCTGTGTGTGCGTGCATTTGCATGCATTTCCAAAATTAGATTTGGTCTAATTTTAGGAGGACAGAGTGTTTGCATGTAAAGACTAATTTTATTCTTGAGTCCACTTTTCTAATTATTGTATGCCTTGGATCCTATTTAAGAGGCCCATGGGGCATGTATTGTAATTAAGTCATAAGTAAGACTAATTAGATCTGCAAGGTGCAAGAACAAGAAGGTCTATGGTGAAGGGAATAACAACTCGGTTATTGAGTTGATTGTAATTGATTGAGAGAGAGAGAGAGAAATCTTGAGAGAAATATTGTACACCCAAGAGGTGTGGGAAGAGTGTGATTTATTCATTGTATTTTGGAAGAGTTTAATAGAGATTGGTTGTTTCTCATATCTCCTCTTATTTGCTATTTCGTATTTCTAGTTACTTATTACTTCTGGTTTAATTTCGTGTTTATTTGCTTATACAAAATTAATCAATTGTACTCGGTAGTTCCTAACAATATTTGACCAAAATCTACTTTTGATTTTATTTTTTCAGGTCTACATACCCTATTCTAGGAAATTAAAATATCCAAAATATACCATTCGAGTCAAAATAGAAAAATTATTTGTCTAAGTTTGAAGTTTACATTAAAAAGATACATTTATTGCATCCATGGCTCTATCCACAAGCTCATTTTGTGCCTATATAGTAATTACTACAATACTTGAGACCACAATTGATTTTGGCATTCTATCAAACAAATTATGAGCATTCTAAAGGTATAAATTTTAATTTAAGAAAAAACAACTATAACTACATTTATATCAAGGCTTTCACAACTACATCTGATAAAATCTATTTTGCCTTCTTTTTAAATGGGAAAGGCTCAAATTCTCTGGTAGATGGATGCTTAATTTGGCACAAAAGGCTCTATTCAAGCATGCATTATTATTAAAATTTTATGGAAGGAATATATTATAGTTTGAAACAAAGGATCCATTGGGATGGGGATGATTGTTTTCATAAGTTGTTATTCCTTTCAATAGTTTTCAGAAACAATTGTGTTGTAGGTAAATTCCACCATGTGATCTATGTAGCTAGAAAACAACCTTTGTTGAAATAGACTGGTAATTTCTATGATGCTTTATGAACTTAGTCTAGGATTTTTGAGTGAATGTTTAGGATTGATTTAATTTTTATCTAAGTCTTTTTAATAATTTTTAATGTTTATCATTGTTTAAATATTATTTTGGGAGTTTTGGCTCTACAAACTTACATAATCTTTTCCTATGGATAAATGGGTGTAGGTAAAACTTACATTGTGGAAGGTGAATGCAAAAAGGCAAAGGTAAAATTAAGTGCATTTGTACACAGATCATTTTATACCATGACCTTCATATACATTGTATACCATGGCCTTCATGTATATTATATAACATGGCCTTCATGTACAAAGAATAACAAACCATCAGGAATTAACATGGGCTTTCAAGGAGAAAAAATATATATTTGCTTAACTCTACTACTAAGATTCATAACTCTAGGCCTTATGTTGAGGCATCCAATTTCCAAAATGTGAATGTGAGTGCATGTGACAAGCTTTTATGCATTAAAAAAGCTACATTTGAATGTGTAGATTCATTTTTATTATGTTAAGGATTCTAGTAACATGAATTTTTCCCAAGCAATTCCATATTCCTATGTTTTCTATCCCTAGGCTATATCAAACCATCAGGTACTAAAACCACTCCACGGCACTTGTTATTAGTAGCTTTTTATTATTTGATTATAATGTGACATTTATGAAATATAAAATTAAGTATATAGTTTGGTTGAAAAATAATATTTTTTCTTTAAAAATATTTATCTTGTATTTTGTGAGTTCCAAAATATTTATTTAACTATTCAAGTTTATTTTCAATTAATGTTTTCTTTCTTTTTTCTAATTAAAACATGTTACATGGGAAAATTATTACTTGAGAGTAGTTATTTTTTTAATGTGTTGTTGTCTTTAAGAGTAATGGGATTCTATGTCATTGTTCACAATGAAATCTTGTTGCTAGGTACATTGGAATGCATTTTTATAATTAATTTATCTGGTATATCTAATGTATCATAGCTTTTGGATTTTATTTTCCCCTCTTCATGAGAACATTATCTTGGACCTTGTTCACGTTAATCCAATCTAAAAGAGTGGTTATGCTTGGATTGTAAACTATGCATCTTTGAAAAGTTTAACTAGAATTTTATAGTAAATTAAAGAAGGTTTTGTTATGAGTTCCATCATTGTGATGAGTCTACACTATTAGTTTTCCCTAGTCATCACATCTATCAATTCTACATATTTTGTTTTACCTTTTTGTTATTTTTAAATAAAAACACATTGTAATTAGAGTTACATGAGTGTAATAGTGAGAATGGTGTGCACTGTTATTTAACAACTATCATGGCATTTACATTATTCACATTGCATTACACCTATTTTATTTTTTCAATATTTATGAGAATAATCCTAATTGTTATGTGAAATTAATATTGTTATTATGAGAACTATGTTAATTTGTTACACATTGATTTTTTTCTATTTGTATGTTATCATTTTCTCTTGCACATAATGCACATACAAAAGAACATAGAATAAAACATATGGTATATGTTTACTTATTTTATCAACTTGTAATATTGAGGATAACTTTGAACCTATACTTTTTGTGATGTTTTCATATGTTTCATATTTACAACTAACCACAAATAATATAACTATTGTGGATTTTTTTGGCATAAGTATTTAACTTTTCATCTACTTGTGATTAATAAATTAGATCCCCTCAATCAAAAAAAATTCACTAGATGTGTCTACTTGTTTATCTTTTTTTCCTCTTGATTTTTTCACTTTTTTTGTATTGAAAAAAACTCATTAAAAATATATATCTAATTAATATTATAAAATAGACGTGCCATGTACTCCTATAGATGTAGAGAAGTATAGACCACATAAAAGAACATGCAAAATAATTGATATTTTACTAATAAAATAACTTATTATTATAAACCATGTATTCAAGTATAATGTTGATGATTATTTATTTGATACTTTTGTTTTATTATCAAATTTTCAATACACTTCTATTAAAATTTGAAATGGTATGATTGAGGATTTCCTAAATTGCTTACATAGAGGGAATATTTATGCATTAAATTATTTGAAAATAAAATTGGATCCCATCATGCTTTATACTTGGCATAATATTCACAACATTGAAACATAATTCTTGCTAATGAGACTTTCTACAAATTCTGAGTCAAATGAAAATGAAACTAGTTTTCAAGGTGACACTTTTTGCATATATTGGTTATCTAAGTGGTTGAACATATCAATATGGATATGGTCAATATCTTCAATTCGATACTTAATATAATACACTTAAATATTGTACCTTGGTTCATTATAAAATCCTCTTGGTGCATTTTTGTATGTTTTAGGCATGATGTAATTTATTTAGTAGTACATATATTACTAAACCAACTTCAATGTACCATATGGGCCCTCTAGTGCATGATAATAAACATAATATAATATAGGGTACCATATATTATATAGTTATTAAATATTATAATAATATTATTAAAGGAATATTATATATTGAATTATATGTATGTGTGTGTGTGTCTGTATACACACATACACATACAAATATATATATATATATATAGCTCTTATCCCATATAATTTATACCTACACACATGAATACATTAAATTTCAAATTGACACATCAATGTAACAATAGTTTAGAATGATATGTGTCGATAATATCAAAGCAAGGTGGTGTCATATTTGATTGGTCATTTTTTATTGTCAAAGATGGACATAGACATCAATAAAGCTGATTTGGTTATGGCAAGGCTCTACATCTCATGTGTATATCGAATCAATAATGTAATGCTAATGAGATTAAAACAAGACATTGAGGCCCTTGAGTCTATATTTTAGCTTCTATTCATCTATGATGCCAATATATTGAGACCTAGAGAAATTACATCTGGCTTAAGAACATACAAAAACATCATACTTAGACCCTTATAAGAAATGACAAGGCCATATATAACATGTAAAGAGTGAAATATTTCAAGGTGAGTTGAGTGGTGATGGTGAGGGGAAATGAAAAGATACTTAAGGTGATATCATACACTAAAGGGCCCATATCATACATAAGACTTAGATTTTGTGCCCAACATTTGGATTTACATGATCATTTCCCATTGCAAAGGGGTCCACAACTTGAAAGGTGGGGGAATATAAAAATAAAATAAAAATAAGGCTTCACATCTAATCTGCAGATTGAATCAATGATGTAATGTCATTGATGTGGGGATAAAACATTGAGGTCTCAAAAATTATTTTATAGATTTGATTTATCCATGCTAGAGATTGCATTGATAGATATGACACATCACTAAACTTTAAATGTGTATCTACTTAGGGTTCATTGAGTCTGTCATTTGAAATGCCTTGTCGATTCCCCTCACCATCATCGCCAAACTCACCTTATAATATTTCACTATTTCTATGATATGAATGTCTTTGCCCTTCCCCACGACTTCATCATTACTCAAACTCACTATAAAATGAAATGTTTCCTTCTTGAAATAACTAATTATCATGTCATATGAAGGAACACACAACCTTATTTTCTATTATTTCCTCCATTATAAATATTAGATTATTGTTTCATGTTGTACCATGCAAGAAATGTGAGACAAGGTTAGCGGTCATAAGTTTCAAGTAAGGTATGACTACCAATTTACACACTTTTTTCTTTATAAAACCATGCTTTACCACAATAGAAAATTACATCCCTTTGGATTTTCACCTTTGGGGCATCTACTAGTTATATAAATTTGAGTAGTTTATGTGTACATCTAAGTGAAAGACATATGGAACACAATTTTTCAAAACAAAAAAAGAAAGAAAGAAAAAATATGGTGATGGAAGAAGATTTTAATGCGATTCTTTTGGCTCAAATTTAGTTTCACAAAATACATAATTTTGATATAACATTTTAATTTGACTTGAATTATGTTTGATAATTGACATGAAATATGTAATTTTGTTTTTTGCCCAACAAACTGTGTGGAGACCACTTTGCATCGAATGTAGTCCTGACTATGAAGATGATATTTGAATAATTCTAAAGTAATGTTTTTTAAATTCCTAATTTAGTGCATATGTAATGGGAGACTAGACAACTCTAACTAAAATAATGAAAATAATATATATATATATATATATATATATATATACATATTTATATACATATACATATATATATATATACATATATATATATATATATATACATATATATATACATATATATATATATATACATATACATATAATATATATATATATATATATACACATATACATATATATATATACATATATATATATACATATATATATATATATACATATATATATATACACATATATATATACACACATATATATACACACATATATATATATATACATATATTATAGATATATATATATATATACATATACATACATACATACATACATATATATATATATATACACACAATACAAATTATATTATTAAATAGATAAATATATAAAAAAATCAAATAATAATTAATAACAATGTATTGAAGTAGAGGTTGGAAAAATTAAGATTTATTCATCTACAAAATACTGTTAAATTAAAAAAGCAAAGGTTATAATAATTAGAGTCGTGTAGCAGTTAGTCCCTACATTTATATTAGAAAATGTTTATGGTTGAATTTGTATATAAATTTGTATTGTAAGCTCAACATAGTAGTGAATAATACATGGGTATTGATTATGATTAGTTAAAGTTAAAATATTATTGGTTGGGGTGAATGTTATGCGATCCCTACTTTAGCTGGGACTAACAAGATGTTTGTAAACTTTTGTATTTTTTCAACTTGTTAAAAACTATATTCAACTGTAACCTCCATCCAATTTAAAACATAAACTAGCATAGATATATTAAATGCATCTATCTAAAAGACATCGAGAGATATCAATCTCTTGGTGCCTATATTGGGATTGTGAGATAGGTTAGATAGGTGTCTCAAGATTGATATCTCTCAGCATATTTAGATATATGTATTTAATATATCTATGCTAATAGCATCTGCAGGTGTGGTATGCATAATTCACACTAAATACTAATTAAATGCAACATTTCATATTCAACCAAATAAGAAATATATATCACATTAAATGATAATTAATAAAATAATTTACATTTATCCAAATGGTTAATATACAGCACATTAAATGAGAATTATTGAAAATAATTTCATATTTATCGAAAGGTGAAAAGGAATATAAGATATGTGAACGAATATTTTTTTACGAAAAAATACTAAATATATAGCATTATTGTAGTTCTAAGGAATTAAGTCTCTCTTCCTCAGATTTTTGTTTAAAAAGTTGTTTGCCTATTTTTAACTTTTTGTATTGATCATATGAAAATGGAGATAAAACTATGAGACCTTCCAAATATTTTACATGTGAGATCACCACAGATGTTAACCTTGTTCTTTACTTATGCCCTATATCAATTGTTGCTTTAAAAAGAGTCAACCCTTTCGATTTGTGTATCAATAATCCCATATCCAATCTTAAGGGTAGTTTTTGTGTTCATCCCCTTTGTATTGGTGTAATTAGAATTGTATGTGGAGTTGCATCTTCAAATGGAATTTTAGAGAAACTATCAAATTCAACCATAACATATGTGTGTGGTTATGGTGGGATGATTTTAGGTTTGTATATTATACTTTAAATATATCCTAGAGATCCATTTATGAGTACTACTTCTATCCATAAATTGGAGGTTAACATCACCCTTTCATCCTTAGCAATTAATAACTCCACATCCAATTCATTATTATGACCTCCTGATGGATTGGTACTCCTTATTATAGTTGCAATGCTCTAGGCAATCAATCATTTTAATGATTTCAATTTCATTTTGTTATGTTTATTCACATTATCATTTATTACAAATAAATGAATATCATTATCAAAATATTTCCCAATGCATGGATGTAATACACTATTGGTTCTTGAAATCAATAATTTCTAGTCATCAATAGTTGGATGTGCATCTCTAAGATTTGTGAGAAGTTGACAAAACTTTTGTGGGTCCTCACTTTCTCCTTCTTATCAAAATAACTTATCCAAAGTAACAACTATTTTGAATTCTTTCCATAATATTTTTTTTGTGTCTATTATTATTTTATGGTGATTTATCACTCATACAAGGTAGCTAACCCAAATATCCTACTAAAATGATAGATATGTGTATAAAACTCATGTTTGTATTTTACTTGACAAAGTCATGAATCTATGTTTTGTAACATTTTTATCCAATGAAGCTCATTTTTTCAATCACTATGTATTTTATATGTCTAATTTATTCTTGAAAAATGATGAGTCTTGTTCCTTCTAATTCAATAAAATATACAATTAGGATTTGCAATGTTAAGTGGATTATCGAAGCCCCAATATTAAATGCTTTAAATCTAGTTGGTGCTAGTAATAGAAGTGGACAATGCTGCATAGTTGACGATTCATTTATAAAAGCTTTATGAATGGTGATAATTAAATATGATTATCTTGTTCTTGCTATTTCTTGAATTATCATGCATAATGGTGCAAAATTTTGAGTTTGAATAAAATGTGTCATGATTATGTCAAGTGCCTTTCTTGGTTTGGAATCTAATGTTCCATATTAAATATTTCTTGTTATATCATTGGGTATGAGTAATATATTGTATTTCATAGTGCTTGTCAATTTTATGGCTAAATCTATGTATTATTCTCCTTGATATTCATGATTCCATGGTGCTTGTATATCAAGATCTCTTCTACCCAAAACACCTATTTCATATACTTTCATAAATTTCCCATGATGTAGAATTGACATGATTTCCCACTCATGTTCCATTGTATTTTGATGAATGAATTAAACATCCTCAAATTCAACATCACTTTAATTTTCTTGGGCATCTGACATAGTCCTCCACTCTACATGCCAATGATTATAATTGAATGACTCCTAGTTTGATGTTATTATATTATCATTAAGTCTTATATATCTTTGTATATCATGAAATGGATTGTAAAGCAATAACTTTGACCAACAAAAATCAACCCATTTTTTAATTCTTTCACATGTATTATAGTAAACCTTGGGAATAATCTCATAATAATTGTTGTACTCCTAGCCACCCATTTATTATCTCACCTTTGCTTGGGATTATATGACCACAATCTAGTTATATCGATAATTGAAATAATTACCATTACATAAGGTTTATTCATGTATCTATCAATGAAATATTCTAAGTGTTTGCCATTTTATTTTTCTATAGTTTGTGTCACTAGTTTGAACACCTCATGTGAAACATTCAAAGTGACAAACACTCTGTTGCTTTCTACCAACTGAAGCCCCAATAATATATGACATGTTTCTTGTGCCCTAATGTATCTTTTGATAAGGGTTTCAATTAGGAGTTTTATATATGCTCTAGTTACTAATTCATTAGGTTTGTAAGATGCATTAACATTTGATGATATGTTTCAGAAATCTTCTCAGATTTTACTACATATTTTATAATGTAATTTATTATTGCATGTTTTGAAAGCACATCTTTCTAATATACATTTTATCTCCATAATTTTAGTATGATTCATTTATGTGTATTTAAATGATCATGATTTATTTTAAGCTCATATTTTTTATCTCCTATTTTTAAGTCTTGAAATAATTTTGATCCTCTCATATTTAATGGCCACGGTGCATTTTACCTATAAGAAATCATAAATTGTTCTTAGTTTTTGTAACCACAGTTTTTTATATCATTATATAGAAAAAAATGAGCATATGAATGTCTTAACTAAAAACCATCTTTCCTCTCTTCTTACGTAGGCAAGCACCGTGTCTACACATTGTATGATGTTCTACACAATTGAGTAGGTCTTCATAGCCATGATCAAGATCCAATTGTGCTAGTTGATGTCTATTTCAATGGATGTTATGTAAAATGTTGTAATACTTATATTACATCATATATAAATGTTTATTTGTAAGTAGGAGATAAGTATTATGTAAAAATAGTTTTAGAAAGACTTAATATCATACCTATATGTTTTGTTGATGTGGATATCCACATGGATTCCATGTATGAACAATAGAATTATAGTATTTTTGAGCATTTTGTAGATCATGATTATTTTTCCAATCAAGGTTATCCATGTTTGGTGTTCCTTGTAACCATGTGAACCCATGTACATGTGGTGAACTCTTATGTTGTCATTCATATTTAGACCAATGATAGTTTACTTTCATTCCTTTTTTCAGTGTCTCCTTTCAAAAAATTGTATATCATAGGGGTATATAGTATGGCACTATATGAGGATAGTCAATAATATCTCTTTTAGAAAAATGTTGGGAGAGTCATTAACTCAAATTAATAAAATAAGCATCGTTCTTAGAGATACACCTTAATTCATAGATTTTTGAGTGGTTATACCAATTGACTATATAATCCTATAAACTATTAGGTATTATAAACTTAATTAAAATTATTTCATTTCCATCTCATCTCATTGATATAATGAACACAATTGAATAATTTTAAACCCTTAATTAAGCTAAAGGCATGATATTGAGGCGTGAAGCCCTTAGATTTGCCTCACAATATTGGAGATGCCATATTTATATATTTCAATTTTGAGAGGGGTAAATTCACAAGAATGGCCATTTTTTGAGCTGGTGTTTAGTAGTATGGCCTATGTGGTGCCTCCAGGGACATGGAATGGACACCCATACCTATGGATTAACTCTTATATTTTTCCATTGCCTCTATGTTCTTATATATCTTTCTTGCACTACCATTATTTTATAGGTCATGTTCATTTCCATGATGGAGGAAAGATAGATGAGGAAATAGTGGAGAGCAATGTGGAAAAGTAAGCCAAGGTGTTGGCATGGTCATATGCAAGAGCAGCCTCATAGGTTGTGTCAAAGGTTCCCAATGATAGCCACTCAATTAGGTTGCCTAATTTTGGCCACCCATTTATCCCAAGTCCACCTCCTCACTTCTGTGTATTTTAGTATTATTTTTTCTTCTCATACCAAGATCAACAATTTGTCTTGTTTATTTTAGTATTTTAAAAATGTGTAATTTGCATTTACTGGTTGTTTTGTATTTCAGTGTTTTTTTATGATAAATCCAATTAAAATATGGTGTAAAAATATGACCTACTTTATGGAAGATAACTGGAAAAATGTATTGTTTTTACTGCTATATTTTTCTATAGTAGCAAGGATATTTACATGGAAATTCATAGAACACAAGAATAATGCAGTATACCATGTAATGGGGTATTGTGTGTGAAAATGGATTAGGGTCTCAAGAGAAGAATATTTTCACTAAAATAAGAACAAATAGATGAAATAAAACCATAAGTGGATGAGTAAATGGGATATCAACCTAAACGAATGTTTTAACCTTAATAAAGAAATGGATGAGTAGATGAGATATCAACCTAAATGAATACCCTGACCTTAGAAAAGAATGAAAAAATATGGGAATGAAAGGTTTACAATAGTAGTGTGGATGAATAAAAAAAGATGGGAATGACAACATTACAACATAGAGTTCAACCTAGCTTATGAACACTCTAAAAAGGTATACAATATAGAGATGATTTAATCAAATTAAGGGAAAATATTCTCATATCACAATTAAGAACTATCTCTCACAAGCTCATATGTAACACATGTAAATAGAAAATGATGAAGGAAGAGTGGGAGGAGAGGGTTTGTATTTCACACATATAGGAGAAATTGGAATGGAGAAGCATTTCATCCTTAATAGCCCAAAATACATAGACATTCAAATCAAATATAAAGAAAGATTAATAATTTGGTTCATAATGGAGTTATTTAAAGAGGTTAGAATAAAATGGTTGGGGGCAGTGTTAATCTAAATCAATAAAGAAGAAACATTCTTAAAGATACTCCTTAACACATACATCAATTTTAAATAGTTATACGAGCCAACACAACATATAATCCTATATACCATTATATCTTATAAACATAATTAAAATCATTTCATATCATCAATTTTGATTCTCTCAATGAAATAAAATGTAGACCGTTATATAAATTTGAACCCTTAATTAGTATATAAGTTTCATTAGTTGATATTGATATCTAAGTGAATGACAAAAGGAACATAATTAAAAAAAAAAATGAATATAAGACAATGAAAGAAGATTTAATTGTGATTATTTCGAGTCAATTTTTATTTTCATGGTCTGTAGAAAATTTGAAGAGTATTTGAAAGATGATAAGACAAACACCACAATGTTTTGAAATATGTGAAAATAGAACATTATCACAATCCTATATTAAATCTCTAAGAAGATTTTAATGTGATTCTTTTACATTTAATATAGAACTGTAAACCCATATGTATCCCCCTTTGGATTTAACATAGTTCTTCCCCTTTGTGTAAACTTGTGAAGTCTCCTTTGTATTTAATATAGTCCTACCCATGAAACCACCAAACTAAAAACTAGAAAGCACATTTTATTTTATCTTATGTGAGATGAATCTATGGGGTTGGCACCCCAATAGAAATACTTCTAGTGTAATAATTTGGTTGAATTGTTTTTTTATTTGAAAACATTTATCTTGTATTTTATGAGTTTAAAAATAGCACCTTAACTATACAAGTTTATTTTTCAATTAATGATTTTTATTTTTTATTTTGTCTAATCAAAACATGTTACATGGAAAAAAATCACTTGACATTTTTTTTAAATGTGTTTTCATGTTCAATGGTAATGGGACTCTTTATCATTATTTGCAATGAAATATTATTTCTAGGTACATTATCATGGATTTTTATAATTAATGTATCTAGTATATTTAATGTATCGTAATTTTTAGATTTTATTTTTCCCTCTTCACAATAACATTATCTTAGACCTCACTCACATTAATCTGATCTAAAAGAGTGGATATACTTGGATTAAAAATTATGTATCTTGGAAAAATTTAACTGGAATTTTCTACTAAATCAAAGAAGGTTTTGTTATGAGTGGCCATTGTTGTAATGGGTTTGCACTATTAGTTTTCCCTAGTCATCACGTCTGTTAATTATAGATATTTTATTTGAGGTTTTTTTTTAATTTTTAAATAAAAACATATCATAATTAGAGTTATGTGAGTGTAGTAATGAGAATAGTGTGCATGATTGTTTAACAACTATCATGGAATTTACATTATTCACATTGCATTACACCTATTGTATTTTTTCAATATTTGCAAGAATAATCCCAATTTTCACATGAAACGAAGCTTCCATTTTATTTTTTGGTTTTCCATTGCTAGTATGGATAAGAAACTTGGCCACACACCTGACACACTCTAGCATCCTTGAGGTCATAGAGGCCATGGAGTCATAAAGATAATGTTTCATTTTTTATAGACTCAAATACCTTGATTTTTTTATATCATGACTGCCTGGTAAAGGTGAGATTCATGTGTAATATCATATGAAAACACATGGCAATAATCATGGGGGAATAGGGTGATAGATCCATAAAGGAATGTTTTATTCTTATGCATTATTTATTAAACTTGATGAATCCATTGAGAATATTGGTCCTACATGTGTCATAATCCATCATCGTTAATGTCACAAATGCCAAGAGTCACAAAACCTTAGTTTTATCTCTATCTAGACTTGAATACCTATTTATGTTTTGGTATATTACAACTAGGTGGTGAAATCCTAATTAATATTACAAGAAAATAAGTGGAAATCAATATTATGCCATGAACTCATAGTTTCACATAGTATATATTTTTTCTTAGGTTGTCTTTAGCAAACTCCTTGAAACCATTGATAATATTTACCACACATGAGTCAAAATATTGTTGAATTGATGTCATATAGGTCACAAAGTCATAAAACTTGGGTTTCATCTCTATTTAGATCCAAATACCTTTTTATGATTTAGTGCATCGCCTCTATGTGATGAAATTCCATGTAATATCAAAAGAAAACACATGGAAATCATCATTGGACCATGGGCTCATGAAGTCATGAAATATTTTTTTGTTCTTAGTCTCTCAATAAACTCTATTAATTTATTGCACTTTTTTTTGTGTGACCATTTTGTCTTGCACACAATGCACATACAAAAAAGCATAAAATGAAACATATGGTATATGTTTACTGATTTTATCACTCTCTAATATTGAGGATAACTTTTAACCTATACTTTTTGTGATGTTTTTAGATGTGTCCTATTTGTGACCAGCCACAATTGATATAACCACTAACCTTTTTTGGTGTAGGTATTAAACTTTTCATCTAGATGGGATTCTTAAATCAAATCCACTCTATCAAAAAAATGCATTAGAGGTGTCTACTTATTTATATTTTTTTCCTCTTGTTTTTTTTCACTATTTTAGTTGTATTTAAAAAACACATTTAAAAATATATCTAAAAAATATTAGAAAATAGACCGGTCATGCACCCCTATAGATGTAGAGAAGTATAGATCAAATAAAATAACATGATAAAACATTGATAGTGTACTAATCAAATAAATTATCATTAGAAACCATGTGTTCAATTACACTGTTGGTGATTTTTTTTATACCTTTATTTTTTGTCATATTTTCAATACACTCTATTGAAATGGCATGATTGAGCATTTCCTAAATTGATTGCATAGAGGGAATATTTATGCATTGAAGTATTTGAAATTAGAATTGGATCTTGACATGATTTATAGTTTTCATAAGATTCGCAACACTAAAACATAATTTCATCGAAGAATACTTCCTACAAATTCTAGGTTAAATGAAAATGAAGCTAATTTTTAGGGTGACATTTTTTGCATACAATGGTTATCTAAGAGGTTGAACATATCAATATGGCTATGGTTAATGACAAGGGTGAATAACTATATTTAATTTAATACTTAATGTAATACACTTCAATATTGTATCTTGGTTCATGATACAATCCTCTTTGTGGTCATTATGAACCATTGTACACGTATATTGAAAAAATTAGTAGATGCACATTTATTCCAATAAAAAAGAAGTTAAAAGGGTGAACATTATCAAAAAAATATGTCAAATACAAACCTAATATGGAAAAACTATTAAGATATGATATTACATACATAAATTTCAATAAAATATGTATCTCTCCTGACTACTTGAAGTAAATTAATAAAAATGCATGTCATTACACAATAACTAGGTCATTCAACCATTTTCACTACTTCTTCAAGAGTGGATCATTGTTAGAAGACTTTTGTAACTGTTTTGACATAACTATATAAATAAAATATTTAATCATGAATTGTGGGAAATATGCAACCCAATGATATTGAAGATGATAATTTCCACCAAATCAACTCTCATGACATCCTCATCCACCCTTGAAAATAGAAAATGATGAATCAAATATGTTACAACCTTGCAAGATATAAACTCCATTGTAAAGGGCATTGGTCATGTAAATTTAAAAACTACCCTTAATCTAGGTAGAGTATATGATATGGGACCCTTGTTGTATGATATCACATGAAATACCTTTCCATTGCCCCTCACCATCATCGCTCAACTCACCATGAAGTCTTTCACTATTTGCATGTTCTATATGACCTTGCCATTTATTATAGGGGTTTAGTATCACTTTTTTGTATATTATTAAGCCTAATATTATTAATCTAAGTGTCAATATATTGGTATCATGGATAAATGGAAGCTAAAATATAGACTCTAGAACCTCAATGTCTTATACCAACATTAACAACATTGCATCATTGATTTACATTGCATCATTGATTTGAGTTGCACTTGATACATTGAACCCTACATTAATTAAATCAACTCTCATGACATCTTTGTCCACCCTTGATAATAGAAAATGTCTAATCAAATATGTTGCCACCTTGTTTTGATATACCTTTATTATTTTCTATATCATGACTACCTGTTAAAGGTGATGTTTATGTGTGTTATCATAATAAAACACTTGAAAATAATGATGGGGAAGTAGGGAGATAGATCCATAAATGCATGGTTTTTACTTAGGCTTTATTTAGTAAACTCGATGAATTTATTGAGAATATTGGTCCTACATGTGTCAAAATCCATCATCCTTAATGTCACAAAGGCCAATAATCACAAAACCCTAGTTTTATCTCTATCTAGACCCAAATATCTATTTATATTTTGGTATGTTACTGTAATTACCTAAAACTGGTGTTTGGATGTTAATAATGTTTCTTGATATAGCCTATTCCTAGCATATCCCTAGAGCTATCCTAGATATTTTATCACACTTTTCTAGTTATTGTGCAGACCACAAACATTTTATGTTATCTCAAACACAGTCCTAAAAATGCATTCCCAAATCCCAACCCATTTTACCTAGTAGTCTGTTAACTGGACACTAGTGCCACATTAAAGACACTAAAGCCACATGGTGATAGGGTCCCTAACTTAGCGCTAGTGTCCTTTGCCCTAAATCTATTGAATGGATATATTTTCAAATGTGTTCCCCTTCTAAGGTTGGCTTAAGTACAATTTATTATCTGCATAAGCTACGTATCACTATAAATATAATACTATTTGATCTCTATTGACTAGATAAGAAACAAGTTGAGAAAAATTAAGGTAATTGATCCCAATTATATCTTACTTCTATATACTACCATCTAAAATAGACCTAAACCTAGATTTTAAATATCAAAAAAATTCAAGGCATGAAAGACCACTCTCATTATAACATTACATGCACTTACACCAAGCACTAGGTAGGAGAACTACATATGGCTTGATCCCTCCTTGGAGTATTGGTATGTAGGCAACTCTCTTCACAATGGGGTGTTGAGGATGCCGATCCTATCCTACTAATGAAGACACATTTTTATCTTAATCCATGATTGAAAGGAGGATTAGTGTTTTCACACTAAAATAAATATTTCAGGCATGATACAAAGTTCTAAATTTCATGCACATGAAAACAAAGCCTAGAAAAACAAGTGTAGGTGATCCCAAGAAATAAGAATAGTCCTATAAAGAGGACACTAACACCATTTTAAAGACACTAGATCAACATGGCACTACTATTCAGCTGGGGTGATATTATCTAGTTAAGAATTAGACCTAGGGACCCTGTTAATGACACTTAGACCTATATAGAACCCAATTTTTAGAACCTAGATCTTCCATGACAATAATTTTCTAGATAAGTCTCTATTTACAAATATTATTTACTATTTTTAGAAAGTCAAAGCATATTATTCAATTGATTTTAGCATATAATCCCTTTAATCTAACCTAGGATTTGCATATCCAAAACCCTAAAAGGTTAATTTATTTGGTGACCCTGACTTCAAATATTTCTTCAAACCTTAGATTGCATTTTCCAAATTTTTGTGAAATAAATTAGGGCTGCATACTTTTGACTTTCTTATTTTTTTAGACAACCTAGATAATTAAATAAATTTCATATTAGGGTTTCAATTTATTTAAATATAATTTAATTTTTTTAAAGAAACCCTAATCCTAGACACACTTAGGGTTTATATCCTTTTTCTATATATACTCAAATTTTACTTCTAAAGTATTATATTTGTTTCTATATTTAATTTTTTCAATCTTTCTTAGATTGACATTTTTAAAAGGATCAAAATATGAAATACTTATTTTCCTAACTTCCCAACTATAATGACATAATTTAACAAAAGATTTTATGAAACTGATAAGCAATAATTACAAGAATTTGTGTCTAAACATATAGATATATAAGATGATTTCATCAATATTATTCAAAAAGAACTCCAAAAAACAAACAGTGGTTAATTTTAAACTCTCCTAGTTAATAATGTTATTACACCTTGAGTTGGACCAACTCAACTAGCATAAACAAAGATTGTAATTCAACAACCATCAATTATAACTACACCACTCATGACTAGTTCCTACACTCTATGTGTACAATCCCTTATGCATGATATTCATACTCTATAGTTTAAGGTGTTACATCTTGATAAGGGATCCATTAAGCCATCACATGCCTTGGATTATAACATTCTCTTACATACATCTTAAGAACATCACACAGAGGCAACTCCCTTGCCACCTAGTTTTGTGGCACCCAAACTTACATTATATGATGGCAAGGGTGACCAATAACATCATCTTAGAGTTTTTCACATAGCATGCTTGGACTATGTGTCCAACAATTGGCTTCTTATGAATTTATTTCTACGTTGTTGGGTGAATATTTTGTCAATCAACATATTGATCAAAAAAATAGGTCTGATCAACCACAGTAGGAAGATTGGTCGGCCAAGTGTGCAGCTTTACTACATCAACTGGAGACAAATCTCTCCTCTCATTAAGGGGAGGTTCCCTATAGATACACAAAAGCTATATACAAAATAAGTAAGCATAAAATAACACATGGGGGTAGAATAAACCATCCATCTCTCTTATTTTAGAGATGATGCAGACAAACAAAGGAGAAAATCCTAGTGTAAACACTAAAGGTACTTCTCTTCTTTCAAAAGTATTCTTACATGAAACAACAGGAGTTTCTTTTAGATAGTAAAGTAACCAGTAACCAAAGGGCGTAGTAACAATAGGATGAAGCAGAATGCAAAGTTTCCACCTCAACTACCCAAAGAGTATATCATAAAGGATAATAGGGGCACAAAGTTGCCCTAGAATCCTCAACACAAAAAGAAAAGAAAAACATAGACTGAAAGCAATTGTGAAAGCACAAAGTCTTCCCACAGTTGGTTTTAGGACACTTCCCTATTACCTTCACTAATTATGCTTACCAAATTAAATGAATAATAACACCTTCAGAAGATAGATGTAAGAATGATCTTCTAAAATGATACAAGCTAGAATAACACAAAGTCTGTAAAGAACCTGCTTTCTCATTCAGATAAAAATGAAAATGAAATTACAACCTGAGCTCAAAGTCTCAGTCTTCTTCTTTCAAAATGGGTAGAGTTTCACTCTTGTAAAAATGAAAGTCCTCCTTTACAAATGAGATAATTAACAAACTTACAGCCACTACGCAAGGATTGGTGCCTTTTTCCATGGGATAGCCCATGCTGCAGTCAATGTCTTCAATGCATCTCCAATTTTGTCTGGAGAGACCATGCTAAGAATAGTGCACTACCATAACTATGGCATGTCCCTTCATCTGATATGTCTCCTCCTTAATATGGACCATCTGGTCCTTTACATATTTGTCTTTACTTCATGGAAGAAAATAGGCCACGTCTTTGGTTTGGTGTGCTTAGAAGTCTACTCGATCCACTGTTCCACTTACTAGAAATAACTCTTTCGAAGACATTTTTGGTCCTTTGCATCGATCTTCTTTCTTTGAGTCTTCAGGCTCTCTTTTCAGTTGATCACTTGATTCAGGTTGAACCTTGAACCCGTTGGACCACTTGTGTGCCACTTTTTCTTTGACTAAGGCTGCCTTTGAACTTTTGAACCATGTTGAACCATTGAAATTTGAACTCTTTTAGTTCAAAGTTCAATTGGTTCATTGGTTTATTCGGCATTTCACTCAAACACTAATTATTTTATTTTTCTAAGATCTAGTTGAACATTTGAACCTTGAACCCGTCGAACCTTTTGCTTCAATGGCTCAATGGTTCATTTGGTTCATTCAATTCATCCGTTAAAGCCCCCTTTTGTCTAAGTCCATGAAATTTCCTTTTTGCATCTTTATTTGGGATTTTAAAATGGTCCTTTCTCTATCACCAAGTGCCCCCCACAAGGGTACTTGTCCTTCAGGCTTAAACTTCCCCAACAAGCTCTTACTTCTTCAGTGGGCTTTTTTCATCAAGCAAAAATCTAGAAAGAATTCCTTCGAATCAAATGTCCAAAGGAAATTTTCTTGTTACTTGGTCATTCGTTCTTTCCTATTTCTTCAAACTTTTCCTCCAGGTGAATTTATTTAGACAAAAAGTCTGAAGGAATTTTGCCTTAACATTTTTTTGAGAAAATCCTCTTGAAAGTATTCTTTCAGACTCTTGGACTTAGCCATTTCCATCAGACAAAAAGTCCAAAAGAATTGTTCCTTTTGGGCCTTTGAACAAATCCAAAGGAATTCTATCTTTTCTTTGACCTTCGAACCAATGATGCCTACCCTCCACATAGGCACTTGCCTTTTTCGCTTTGGGGCAGCCCTTTGAACCTATCGATTGAACCAACTGATTGAACCAACTTTGGTTCAATGGTTCAATGGTTCAATTGATTCATTCTTCATTATTTGGCTAAGTGTTGAACCCATTTCTTTCCTATAGAGTCTGTAGAAACCAACCTTGAGAGTTCGTAGATTTGAGCCTACCTGCAGAGTCCATAGAAGCCAATTTCATAGTTTTACCTAACCTGGAAAGAGTTCATAGACATCTATTTGTGGATTCTGTAGAAACCATCTATGAAGTTCATAGTTCCAAGCCTATAGAGTCTGTAGATTCAAGCCTATAGAGTCTGTATATTTCTAGAAAATCTTTGAAAAATGAAGAACATGAATGCTCAGAACAATTATTTGAAAAGGGGAGAGATGATTTTGGTCCGATGAACCAAAATAGTTCATAGGTTTGGGGACAACAGCTGGCTCCAGTTGGGGAACTTCCTTCAATTGAAAACTTGGAATACAACTGAGGGGAGTAGAAACCAGAATCTCCAGTGCCTATAAGTGTGCCATTGGGATATGGAGTCATGCTACCCAAGAAAAAAGGCTCCAAAAATGAAAACAAAATAGAACAAAATAGAACAAAAGACTATACAAATATACATGTGTATAGGGGAACTCATCTGATACTTCAAGAGTTAAAGTGCTTTAGATGTTGCCCATTGTGAGGCAAAGAAAAGAGAGTGCCATCTTGATACTTCAACAGGAAACTATTTTTACCATTGAGCTGATGAATATTAAAAGGGCCCCTCCATAGGGAATCAAACTTTTCATGCATCCCCTTTGGTTCTCTTCTCTTGTTCCACAACAGGACTTGATCTCCAATTTGGAAATCATGATTCTTTGCCTTCTGGTCGAAGAGCTTCTTCACCAGACTTTGATGGGTAGTAATTTAGTACACCACTGTAGTTCTTTGCTCATTCAGCTTAGCAAGGCACATGATCCTCTTCTCAAGTGAGCTCTCATACATTTGATCTTCAATCACCTTAGCAAATTTCAATGCTAGCAATTCCAAGGTGATTGGTATCTCAACATTGACACCATACAGAAGTTAGAAGGGAGACATACCAATTGCTCTCTTTGGTGTAATCTTGTCTGCCCATAGAACATCAACCAATGCCTTATGCCAAGTCCTTTGGTTGTCATCCACCAGCTTCTTGAAGATAGTCACCAAATTTTTATTGCTTGACTTAGCCTGTCCATTCCCTTGTGGAAAGTAATTAGAGAAGTGGGAGAGTGTAATTCCATAGTAGAAGTAGAATTGAGTAATCTCATGAGAAGTGAAACAGGTTGCATTGTCAGTGACAATTTTGACTGGGACCCCAAACTTGGACATGATGTTCTCTTTGAGGAAATTGCATACTACTTTTGAAGTAACATGTTTGGTTGGAACTGCTTCCACCCATTTGGTGAAGTAGTCTATTGTCATGAGGACATAGTCATGTCCAGCACTTGATGATGGGTTTATAGCTCCAATAAAATCAATTCCCCATTGCTAGAATGGCTCCTCTATGATCACTGGTTCGAGGGGCAGGGTAGATAGTTTGGGCCTTCCAAAAAACTACTGGCACAATTCACATTCCCTGACCCACTTGTATGCATTGAGCAAAGAGGTGAACTTGAAACGCTCTTCAAGAGTATAGCATTTCCCAATATTCACCATCTTGGGGTCTTCCTTGGTTCCCATATTTACTTGATCAAACTCTTGAGATGAGCTTGAATCCATTGGCTACTATCTGATGAATCTATCATGCCTATCAAATAACTTTTCAAGGGAAACCAGGCCTTTGGGAATCTTATTCCCTTTGAGTTGCAAGAACTCCTCACCTATGTCTACATTTGATTCAGGGGCTATTTCACACTTCTAAGGATTGTTGCCTTCAAAATGCAGTCATTCAAAGCTATCTTTTTGCTCCAAGAAGGAAATGATTTAGTTGTCATTGTTAAATACCTGCCAATGAATGGCATTATCAGGTACACTTGACCAAAAGACCAGCTCAATCATGTACTTGTCTCCTTTGAAATCTGGGTGGGGGACCAAGAGAGTAGCTAAAATAGCCAATGCATCTGCCTGATCATTGAATTCTTTGGGAACTACAGAGATGCTAAAAGCATCAAAGTCTTCAAGTTGGTCCCAGATTAGATTGTGGTAATGATGCAATATTTCATTTTTAGTTTGGTACAGGTTTCTTACCTGACAAACCACTATTTTGGCATCTCCTTTAGCATGAAGGAGATTGATGCCTTTGTCTTGAGTGGCTCTCAATCCAAGCAACATGAACTCATATTCAGCTATGTTATTCATGTTACTAAATTGTAATTTATAAGATGAGGGAAAAATATCTCCTTGAAGAGATATTAACACAACCCTGGCTCTTGAACCAGTGGAAGAGCAGCTGCCATCAAATTCAAGAATCCATACCTCATTTGATGCTAATTTTCTTTTGGATTCTTCTTCATTCAGGGGTGGAGATACTTCCACCCTTGCCTTGTGCTCAGCCAATTCCTCTACTATTCTAGTTGAATGCATTTCCAGTCTGTCATCTACTGGAGCTTCATCAGATGTCTCATGAACTCCATCCATGTACAGAAAGTAGTTACCCATGCCTAAAGACTCAAACACAATTTGAGCTTCAGGTGCTGAGGGCTGGGTAACCACATATTTCACTTCCTTCTCAGGGAGTAGCCTCTTCATAACACTTTTGATTGGAATCCTCGCCTCTAAAAAATCCATGCCTAATTCACGACCAACATCCCTACAGAAATTCCACCTAAGAAGGATGCCATATGATGCTGGGACGTCTGCTACCAAGATAGTCATCTTGATTCTTTTGTCTATAAAGGTAGCAAATGCAAATTGGGCATCTTTAATTTGTCCCAACAAAGGCACTTGCTTGTTCTCCATGGAGAAGCATCTACCAAAAGTTTTGGTCAATGTGAGATCAAGGGATTCAACCACTTTAGTAGGCATGACATTGTCTGAAGCTCTAGAATCAATTATGCAATTATTTAGTTGATGTGCATTTATCAGTCGTGAGACATAAAAAGGTTCAGTCCTGCTAGGAGCAGCAGGGGGAGTGGTGACAAGGTTGTTCTTGGTGGGTGCATTTCTTTTAGCATCATGTGTCACTTTGGGAATTGCTCATTCAACAGGGATGTTTTAGTTTTTAACACATTGAACCAGTCTATCTAATTACTTGGGATGGGACTACAAAAATTCAAATTTAGACATTTGAATTTTGGTTCTCTTTATATGGTCAATGATATCAAATGTCTCGAATGAGCTAGGAGCAGAGGATGGGAGTTCATCCTTTTAATTTTTGAAAGGGGGAGGATTGGACTATGAATTTGAAGTGGAAGGCATAGGGGCATTTGGGGTACTTACCTTTCTCAAAATCACAGGGTCCTTTGGTTGGAAAGGAAGAGTGGATCCCCACTTAGCAATTAAAACTGTTGGTTGAGGTCATTCCTCTAATTTCTCCTTATCAGCTTATTGAGTTGATTGATTCTTGGACCGGGTGAATACAACATATGACCCCACAGCTACATTGCCTTCACTCCTGGGTTCATCTTGATAGTTTAGAAAACCAATATGGGAGTCACCAGCTAATTCTTCTTCTTTCTCAGTGAAGAGATTAGCATCCTCTTCAAGATTTAACTTAGGCTGGAATGAGAAATCCATTTCAGCTTCAAGATATCCAACTGTCGAGTTGTTTAGAGGTGCTTCAAGGGTGAGGTTCCTCTATGGAGGAGGAAGGCAATTTTGATGTCCCTAATTCCTAGTAGCATTGCCTTAGTTTGCCTAATTCTGAAATGTCCTCTTGGGCATATCTCTATAAGTAAGAGCATATGACATCCCTTACGCCATTTGCTTTTTGAGAGCTAGCATTTCATTTGCTAGCTTTTGTACCATTGGGTCAGTGGTGACTATAGGTGAATACTCAAAAGATGAAGAGGATTTACCTTTATTAGGGTCTCTCCTTATCTTTCCTACTAAGATAAGGTCATCTTCTACCTTAGTAGCCAAGTCTTGAGTAGCAGCAAGGTCTATGTGTCTTGCTTGTCTCAGCAAGAAACTCATTTTAGGTAGTTGTGAGTTGATGAAGAAGCATTTGAGGTTTTGAGGTGTTGGCTGGGTGACCATGGTAATCATGTGCCTTAGCTTGTCAAACCTAGCTATAAAATCCCTCATAGGCTCATGACACTCTTTCTTCATCTGAGTGAGCTTGGCTAGCAAGGCATGTGCATCTTCTACAAGCTTGAACCTGGATTCAAATTTGTCTTTCATAGTGTCCCAATTAGTCATTGATCTAGCCTACAGGTGGTAGAACCAGTCTGCAATAGTGCCTTGTAGTGTCTCCATGAACAACTTGACCGCTATGTCTTCAAATTCCACCCCTATTACACCACAGGCTATGTTGAAAGTTGTAATGTGTTCATCAGGATGAACCTTCCCATCACCAAAGAATTTGGGGAAATTCTTCCCTGAACTGCATGGAAGCTCATGCAGAGGTGGAGTCAAAATTAGGGGACTAAAAGAATTACCCCAGGGGCCTTGAGCCATGATTTGATTATGCAAAATTGGGATCACTAATCCAGGTGGAGTGTGGATAGGCAAAGCTTGGCCAATGACAGAAAAAGAAGCTCTGCCTTGTGTTGGTGGCCTGGTAGGGCTAGGAGGAAGACTCCTAGTTAGTCCAAGGTGAGGTTGTGGAGGAAACAACTCAAAATTACTCTGCTACACCAACTCAAAAGTAGGGTCAACAACACCTTGGGATTTTTGGCCTTTGGTATAATGTGGAGTTTTCAGATTGCAGAACAAAAAATGGAAAAGAGTAGGATATGCTTCAGCTTGAAGTTTGAAACTTCAAAATATGCACTCTTCCATAGTAGAGTCACCAAAAACTGTTGGGTGAATATTTTTTCAATCAGTGTACTAATCAATAAAATAGGTCTAATCAACCATAGCAAGAAGATTGTTTGGCTAGGTGTGCAGCTTTACTACATCAATTAGAGACAAATCTCTCCTCTCATCAAGGGGAGGTTCCCTATAGATACACAGGAGCTATATACAAAATAAGTAAGTAGAAAATAACACATGGGGGTAGAATAAACCATCCATCTCTCTTCTTTTAGATATGATGCACACAAACAAAGGAGAAAATCTTGGTGTAAACACTGAAGGCACTTCTCTTCTTTCAAAAGTGTTCTTATAGGAAACAACAGGAGTTTCTTTCAGATAGTAAAGTAACCAATAACTAAAGGGTGTAGTAATAATAGGATGAAGCAGAATGCAAATTTTCCACCTCAACTACCCAAAGAGTATATCACAAAGGATAATGGGGGTACAAAGTCACCCCAGAATCCTCAACACAAAAAGAAAAGAAAAACACAAACTGAAAGCAATTGTGAAAGCACAAAGTCTTCCCACAGTTGGTTTTAGGACACTTCCCTATTACCTTCACTAATTTTTCTTACCAAATTAAATGAATAAGAACACTTTCATAATATAGACATAAGAATGATCTTCTAAAATGATACAAGCTAGAACAGCACAAAGTCTGTAAAGAACATGCTTTCTCATTCAGATAAAAATGAAAATGAAATTACAACCTAAGCTCAAAGTCTCACTCTTCTTCTTTTAAAATGGGCAGAGTTTTGCTCTTATAAAAATGAAAGTCCTCCTTTACAAATAAGAGAATTAACAAACTTATAGCCACTATGCAAGGATTGGCACCTTTTTCCATGGGATAGCCCATGCTGCAGTCAATGTCTTCAATGCATCTCTAATTTTGTCTGGAGAGACCATGCTGAGAATAGTGCACTACCATAACTACGGCATGTCCCTTCATCTAATATGTCTCCTCCTTAATATGGATTGTCTATTCCTTTACATATTTGTCTTTACTTCATGGAAGAAAACAAGCCGCGTCTTTGGTTTGGTGTGCTCAAAAGTCTACTCGATCCACTGTTCCACCTACTGGAAATAACTCTTTCGAAGACATTTTTGGTCCTTTGCATTGATCTTCTCTCTTTGAGTCTTTGGGCTCTCTTTTCAATCAATCACTTGATTTAGGTTGAACCTTGAACCTATTGAACCACTAAAATTTCATCGGTTCATTCTGTCTCTTTTGTTCTATCGCTTCTTGGTTGAACCATCCATTGAACCACTTGTGTGCCACTTTTTATTTGACTAAGGCCGCCTTTGAACTTTTAAGCCATGTTGAACCATTGAACTTTGAACTCTTTCAGTTCAAAGTTCAATCAGTTCATTGGTTTATTCTGCATTTCACTCAAACACTGCTTCCTTTATTTTTCTAAGATCTGGTTGAACCTTTGAACCTTGAACCCATCAAACCTTTTGGTTCAACATCTCAATGGTTCATTCAATTCATTCATTTCATCCGTTGAAGCCCCTTTTTGTCTAAGTCTGTGAAAGTTCCTTTTGCATCTTTGTTTGGGCTTTTAAAATGGTCCTTTCTCTGTCACCAAGTGCCCCCCACAAGGGTACTTATCCTTTGGGCTTCAACTTCCTCAGTGGGCTCTTACTTCTTCAGCGGGATTTTTTCGTCAGGCGAAAAGCCCAAAAGAATTCCTTCAATCAAAATGTCTGAAGGAAAGTTTCTTGTTACTTGGCCATTCATTCTTTCCTATTTCTTCAGACTTTTCCTCTGGGTGAATTCCTTTGGATAAAAAGTCTAAAGGAATTTTGCCTTAATATTTTTCTGAGAAAATCCTCCCAAAAGTATTATTTCGGCCTCTTAGACTTAGCCATTTCCAACAAATAAAAAGTCTGAAAGAATGGTTCCTTTTGGGCCTTTGAACAAATCCAAAGGAATTCTATCTTTTCTTTGACCTTTGAACCAATGCTACCTGCCCTCCACACGGGCACTTGCCTTTTTCACTTTGTGGCAGCTCCTTGAACCTACCGATTGAACCAACTTTGGTTGAATAGTTCAATGGTTCAATCGATTCATTCTTCATTATTTGGATAAGTGTTGAACCCATTTCTTTCCTACAAAGTCCATAGATTTGAGCCTACCTACAGTGTCCATAGAAGCCAAGTTCATAGTTTTCTCTAACCTTGAAAGAGTCTATAGACATCTATTTGTGGAGTCCATAGAAACCATCTATGAAGTTCGTAGTTCCAAGCCTATAGAGTCCATAGATTCAAGCCTGTAGAGTCCGTAGATTTATGGAAAAGCTTTGAAAAATGAAGAACCCAAATGCTCAAAACAATTTTTTGAAAAGGGGAGAGATGATTTTGGTCTGATGAACCAAAATAGTTCATAGGTTGTCCTAAAAATGTCACTCATTTTTGGGGACAACACACGCAATCTTAAAGATTATTCCCTACAATAGTTCTATGTATACCAAATCAATCTATCATGACCTTCAATCCTTTAGATGACATGTTTCTATCACATTTCCTTATTAACATTAGTGATAAGATATCATATGCATAAATAAAAGTTAAATGATCCTATTGTAGATTATGTCTTACGATACAAGACAATATTAGTCAAATTGACTAGCCCCATGGCAGATAAAAAGCTTCAAGACATATTTAATCAAAGTCTCTTACTAGCATTGCATGAAGCTCTCTTATTTAAGAAATTTCTTACATTTATTGATTTGTGCCACATGGTCAAGGAAAGAGAGGTTAAGCTCTTATCAATGGGAAAACTCAAGTACACAATTAGGTCAGAATCAACTACTAAGAGTTAAAACAAACTTCCATACAAGTTAAGGTCCATAGAGAATAAAAGTGATCAAAATGCCCCAGGCAATGCAACTTTTGATCCATATCATAGATTGGTTTTATTCGCTCTACAATACATAGTCTTCACTAACTTTCTAAATTAACCAACACTAGTTCTACAATAGCTCTTGGAATGCAAGGTCATATCTCTCCTTCCCATTAAAGAGGTTGATAAGATATGTCCTCTTTCAAATAACTATGATTTAAATGCATTCTATAAGTATCACAAGGCACTAGGCCACATGAGTAACATATGCATTAACCTAAAGCACAAGATACAAGATCTAATTATGATTAATATTATTGATGTGGGCACACCCATAGAGTCACTAAACACACCTCAAATAGAGGCTAAGGCACTGAAGATATTTTTATATCCATTCTCAAAGCATACAATAGATAAGGTAAGGGGCACATCAGGTGTTACCTATACAGATCAGGTGCATCGACCACTAGATTTATATCACATAGTTATAGAGGAGGTACATCCATTTCATAACATTATTGGAATGTATCATACTATAGGGCCACCTAGAACACTTATCACATTCTGAAAGTAAGAGATTGTGGATGATGACATAGATATACATGTAGTCTGTATATGAGCATACATAGACCACCATCCTATCCAAAGTGTTATGGTTGACAATGGGTCAAACATAATAATGTGATCTATGATCCTCTTACAAAACTTGGATTATATATAGTGGGATATATTTTCCATAGATACAATCATTAGTGGTTTTAGTGGCCACATTCAAATCTCCATTAGGGAGATTGTACTTCTAGTACAAGTTGTAACATCACATAACCACTCAGTTCATAATGGTACCTAGTGTCAGGGTATTTAATATATTATTAGATAGGCCATTATTATATTAGTTTTAATACATCCCATATACATTACATTGATGCCTAAAGTACATAAATGCTAATCAAGTGGTTAAAGTTGAGGGTTTCCCATATGAGTATCCTCTACCCAACCCATAGGCAATTTTAACATAGTTACCATCTACAATTCCAACACAGTTACTAGCTACAGTTCCAACATAGACACCAATTATAGTTATAGCACCATTCCCATATATTTCATGATTATCAGTTATAACTAAGAGTAAAACTCCTATGCATATACCATAGTGTTTAGTACAGTCACCAGTGTAGGTGATGTCTATTCCTATGATATCAACACGTACACATACTCTCTCATGAAGACCATTACTAAAGAGACCCCTATGTCAGAGATATGTCACAGATTCTAGGGGACCTTATTATACTCAATTTATGTTGAGATCAATTTTATTGGGTTCTAAGGGATCTCAACATAGGGAACCTATGTCACCTATAGCTTGTTATTTTACCAGATGGGTTCCTAAGACACCTATAGTTCACAAGGGATCACAGTTAGTGCCATAGATTCATATCATCATTACACATGTAGATTCAAACACAAATTACTCTACACTATAGATTTTTAAATCAAATTTTCCTTTTTACACAACATGCATGATCACAATTTCATTATTCAACATAAGTCACAGTGATAGTGAGTCTCCCATGAGACTCATTGGTTAGTGACTCTCTCTCTCTCTCTCTCTCTCTCTCTCTCTCTCTCTCTCTCTCTCTCTCTCTCTCTCTCTCTCTCTACTTGTACATAGCTTATGTCTAGAAAATAAAAAAATAATATAACATGTCAAAATATCAAAACATTCAAACATTACTAAAAAAACACAAAATTTATAGATTAAATGCATGCTATGTTTACATTTCTACTACTTTCCAAACATTACATATGCTAGATATCTTAGTGTAAACACCCTAATTTTTTCAAGTAACCATAATTACTATGTATTTTATTTCTCTTTCACACAAGGGTCTTAGTGATGGTTATAGTAATTATTCATATGGTCATCTTGAGTATTCTTTTATCTTTCTTGTATCTTATTTTACCTATTTTTGATACCCCTAGTAGTCACATGTCACCTTTTCCTAGTCTCAAGGCCCCCTAGCCTATCATCTCTAATTTTTGCTATGTTTTGAGCCTTAGGATATTAATGACACTTTCAAGATAATAATGCTAGATGGTGTTATTATCCACTTGTGGCTTTTGTGTTCGATGTGCACTTTCACTCATGTTTGAGTCCTAACCCCTCTATGAACCTTCTCTTGTGTTTTTTATATCTTTTTCATGAATTTTTAGCTAGTGGACAAGGAATTATATTCATAAAAAACATCTTTCCATATAAAGATCCTCACAGGGAATTTTACATCTAGAATTGACTACTTTGGCACTTATTTACATAAACTTGACCAATTGTACAACTCAAATACTCTACATAATACTTCTCTTTCACACCTAGACATTTGTGTGCTTGATCAAAGAAAGGCCTAGGTGAAATTCATTATATCATACCATGCATGTTGATGGTAAATTTTACATAAGGGAAAACTACATGTGATCTAATACCCCTAGCATAGGGGTTAATGTAGGTAGTGTTCAAGATAATAGGGATTCTATTCTACATGATCATAACATCCCACAACCCAAATTTTCATTCCTTTTTGTAATTTATTAGTTCATTGTTTCATTTGAGTAGGTATTCATTAGGGTTTTGGAGAATAATAAACCAAAATAATGACACAAATGATCCCTTGTGCAACATAAAATCACCCACAAAACCTTTAAAAACCCTTGTAACTTTCATGAAAATTATAGATGGCATATATAAGGACATAGGCACCAAAATTAGATACTAAAGTTAAAATTCGACACTGGTGCCATATGGTACTACTATCCTAAGGGGGCACTACTATCTAGAGCCAGATCTCTTAAAATAGTCAATAGATGAAAGACTCCTCTATGTCTTCTCATTTGTCTCTAGTACTTTGATCCACAAAAACATCTATGTACATCTATATGATTTCCTTTTCTCTTTATGCTTACTATTTTGGGAAAGTTTCATAAGATCAATAAATTCTAATTTTATTCTAGATTAATAACAGACTCAACCTTTTAATCTAGCTTAGGATTTACATAGTAAAACCCTAAAAGTTTAAAATATTTTTTTAACTTTAATTTGAATATTGCTTCAAAACCCTAATTTTATTTAGGGTTTACCTTCTCCTAATTTGGTAAATTAAATTAGGGTTACAAAAATTTGATTTTCTAATTTTTTGGATTAACCTAGATAATTTAAATAATCCTAGACTAGGTGTTTAGTTTAATTTAAATATTTGCAACATAACCCTAAATTAAAACCCTAGATTGGCATACTAAGTCCATATACACCCAAAACATTGGAAATTATATTTTCAATAATAATCCTATTTTCTATCACAAACTTTGTTTAACAAATTCACACATTCCACACATACTTATATTAGACTATATTCTACCTCTTGTGTGTTTATTATTAATTATTTACACTATCTTCTTTGACAAGTTTAAAATGGCATCTAAAATGTTTTATACCCGTCATCCACTTGATGCAATCTTAAATTTCTCTCATGATTATAATAATGAATGGATAAATTTTCTAGATCATACATTAGAACATGATAATGATTACCTAGATATGTCCTCATTTTTATGCTCCAAAATTAGTAATTAGTTATATTGAAGAATAGAGCCTTACTGGTAGAGAAACCTCCTTGAAATTGACTAGTAGTCATCCTTGCTTCTAGGATCTCCTTTAGGCTATTAGGCATGATTGAAATGACTAGGATCTGATACTAAAAGTTGTAAGCACAATGACTGAGAGGATGGGGGGTGAATTAATCTACAAAAAACTTTCTTTCAATTTTTCCTTAGCATACATGAACCATCACATCAACATATAGATCAAGTAATCAACCATATAAGCATGAAATAAGATTATAAAAGATAACACATCATATATGTGGGAAAATCTCAAGGGAAAGAAAAACCAGAATATAATCCTATAATTCAAAATATCAAAATTTAGTGAAGCACTAACTCCACATGGAGCACCAACCCTAACTAGCTAAGCACCAACCTAGCTAGGCTTTAACATACACTAACTTACAAGGAAGAACTAACCCTCTAGATGACTCAGAACTAGCTTAGGCACATTATTTATTTTAAATCATTTATAACACATAGTTTCTCAACCAACTAATGATTACCACCTCTTCAGTTCTTCACACTCTTATCCCTCTCAAACTGCCTTCTAGGCCTCTTTGCTCAAATAGGTCTCTTTAAGACTGATTAGGTCATATGACCTTGATATTTATATGTATACACACTTTAATGTCTTCATTACATATCATATATATTCATATGATTTTCTAAAATACCTTCTTATTCTCAATATTGTATTATATCATTCACATACCCTCTGCATGCTTCTTTAGGCCTTAAACTGCCTTGTATATATACCATTCCTTGTTCATATGCCTCTTAGTTACCTATTCACCCTTAACATTTTAGGATAGACATGGAATAGGTTTTTTTAAATATCATAAATGCGATTTAAATTAATATTGAGTCCCTTTTGATCTATCATAACTCCATTAGACCTCATTTCTATATGAGGTCTCATGGAGACCTAATTCCATTAGGTTTACCTTATAACACGTTACACTTTACCTTCCTTGGAGCACTTTAAAACTCCAAAAATGATAGTAACACTTCATATACCATTATTATATACCCCCAATAATCTTATCTTATGTCCATGACATTTTTTATCTCTAACCCCTTCATGAACACTCCTTGTAGCACTGTTCACAATTAGACCTGTGAACCTACATAAAGTCTACCAAATAAAATTGAAGCATGCACACAATTTATTCACATAAATATGAAATTAAATAACATGAAAATAAACTTCATGACCTTAAAAAAAACACCATGTGCTTTATAATTCACAAATCAGGGCAAAAGGAGTCAAACACTTCATTACAAATAGCCTACTCAAAACTGTCACAACACTCCAAAACCAGTTATGAACAACTCAATATTAAACACCTAAAATAACACTTCCCATGACCATTTAAAATTTATAAATACTCTTTTACATATATATTCCAATTTAAAATATAGAAATCATAAAGTCTAATGTCAAATATTGGTCTTGTCGACCAATCTTTTGACCTTACTATACACAGTCAAACCAAAAATAGACAAGTCATTTTGGTTTCAACATTTCAACCTCTTACACTAAATTCAAATATTTCCAAAATCATGAACATAAATTTCAAGTCACAAAAAAAAAACACCATATATATTATATACTTCAACTTAGGGCATAGAGTCTCAAACTCATCACTATAACTTGTTTACCTACAACTACTAGTTTACCTTAAATCACAATCATGGTGATATTGACCTTCAAAACCTTTATGACCACTTTAAAATAATTAAAATTAATGAACATGATCCTATTACATCTCTAGAACATATTTATATACAAACAACATATGGTCTAGTGGAAACTATTGGTCTTACAGACCAATTTGTCAGCCTTGCTACACATAATCCTCACTAATCTAGATGAGCCATTTTGGCTTCATAATTTTCACCATTGTATCTAAATTTCATATTTATAAAAAGAATTAATAATACATACCAATACAAAAAAACATATCCATGCACTTGGTTTTTTCACTTTATCATGATAACACATTATTATACATATTTTCACTATTGTCAAGGGTTCTCATTATTTACACCATTAGGCCTATTAGTGATTGTCTAACTTAGATGACCAGTTTAGAAAACTTGAGGACCATAACATATCCATAAAAATTCATTTACATGAAACATGAGTCTCTACCCTATTCCTCCATCCATTTACTTACTAAGTCCAATACAACTTTTGATTTTCACAACTTATTCAAAAATAAACTTGTAACTCATCATTTTCTCTCTCCTCTCTCTAACCAATACCACCTGGAGGTAACTGGGAGAGTCCAATATAAAATACAATACATTACTTGATCAATTAAATACATATTTATCAATTTTTATGAATATTTTGAACATCGAGTCCTTAGTAGGGTTCTAAGAGGGTTTAAACACACTTTCACTATTAAGGATTGTTCATAAAGCATAACCCCTCAATCCAAAAACCAATGCCTATAATTTTGATCTAGGGCCCTTACCCATGTACCATTAATAAATTAGGTTCACATTCAAAGGTTTTAAGGTCTTATGAGCACAATAATATCCTTCTCATGTTGAGAACCTTTCATTTTGTGCACTAGAGAAACCTAAAAACCACTTTTCATGCCTTGTCCTTCAAACTAGAACCTAAAATTCATGCACATGTATAAAAAAATTGAATCACATTTTTTAATGATTACATGATCTCAGACACCTTTAAATCTGATCATGACTCATTAGGCCTCTCTCTCTCTCTCTCTCTCTCTCTCTCTCTCTCTCTCTCTCTCTCTCTCTCTCTCTCTCTCTCTCTCTCTCTCTCTCTCTCTCTCTCTCTCTCTCTCTCTCTCTCTCTCTCTCTCTCTCTCTCTCTGCTTTCTAGACCTTGACCTATAAACCACATTAGGTCTTAAAACTAGCCATCATGCCTATTTTTAAGTTCTCTTAACCTCACTCACATACTCAATAAAAATAACACATCTTATGCCTCTATTCATCCATCTTACCAAGTCAACATACTCATACCTTCTTACAATAACTTTACATGCCATGACTAGTGCTATGACTAAGCTTCTTAAGCACTTGATACTTAACAACTAACCTTGAAACACTTTTGAAAGTATCTACACTTTACTTACATGATCATAAAATTCCAAACAACCTCTCACAATTGTTTTCTTACTTACTTCACCGAAATTCACTATGGACACCTTCTCACAAGGTTTAGACTATGCTTCTCAAGACACCTTGTACTCAAGAACTAGTACTCAAACATGCTTTCCTTAATGATATCAAACAAGAGAACTTTTTAGATAACACTCTCACACCACTACAATAATATATATTTTATCAACATTCTCTCATGACCTCATGAAAATTTATATCCTCATAAACATGCTTCAATTCTCACTTGACCATCATACCTCTTTGTGATAACACTGAAAACTTCAAGTTGACCTGAAGCATGACATCAATCTTGATATTAACCAATATAAGATACATTAGGTTAACTTAAAATTCTCTCTTATCACATGGATTCCTTGTCACATAAAGCACACAAGCTCATACCTCAAAGACCACTCACCATGCATCTTCACTAGATGCACCTTGACATCAATGAAAAAACTTCTCAACAAACTCCCCCTTTGTCATTGAAGGCAAACATACTACAACTTGATCATTCTCATCTTCCCTATTATGGTCTTTCTCCCCCTTTGACATTAATGATAAAGGGTCATACACACTATAACTTATGGAACCAATCATTCTCCCTCTTTGTAAACTACTCTTAGAAACTACAAAATAACTCAAAGCTAACAAGTTCCCCCTTTGTCTTCACAACTTGAGCTCACCAAATGAGTCAAAAAAATTCTTAAAGAAAGACAAGTCATGATCAACTTTTAATTTTTATAAACATATAAAAAAATTCTCGCCTCTTTTTATGTATGTCAACAACCACACTTAGAGCTTATGAATAACCTAAATAGCTCCCCCTCAAACCAAGCATCCACCATGATTTTTCTCACTAAAGAGTGTCTCAATGGATCCTAATGGAGTCACCCCTTTCTATAGGGAATTATAACAACACAAACTCAAGAGATTTATAAATCTCCATGCTCTCAGAAGATTGAATATCCTTTAGGATCCTTTTAGGTTTGATTAACACCTTAGGATTGACCTCTTTATCAACCATTTGATCAATAATATGAGCTAATAACAGACATTCTTGACTTGATTTCATATTTGAATTATGTTATACCATAGAAAATAGTCTATGTAGGCTTGTATACTGATCATGAATCAAATTTACTATCTTTGGTTTCCATACATTCATTTTCCTTTTCTCTTGCACTCTAAGGGATTAAAACCTCTTATTTTGACTTGATAGCCTTCTAAATCTATTAGGACAAAATATTTCAATGTGTCCCACATTATGATAACTATATAAAATAACTTCATTCATGCTTCTTGACTGATGATTCCTTTTATAATCCCATGCATATTCATTTTTAGAGGGTATCCTACACTCTCTTGCTCTATGACCAAACTAATTACATGCATAACAAAAACCACTAAATGAATTAACATACCTCAGAGCATTAGGATATTTTATTGGTATTTTCATTTTCACCTTCTTGTCTTCATTAGCCTTCTCCTTGACTTGAGTTGCCTCCTTTTGGTCTTATTTGAAACCAAGACCTTTCTTATCAATTACAGATTTTTGACTACTCAAGATGCTATCTAGAGCATCAATACTCTTTTCAAATTTTATAAAGGTCTTCAACTTACTATATGATTTATCCAACTCATATTTCAAAGATTAAATTTCAATTCCATACCTAGTGCATTCTTCCTCTTTAGATTTCAAGCTAGTAATGACTATTTCCATGTGTGCTTCAATTTGATTGATGATCTCATCACAATCCTTAGATGTGTTACTTAGTCTCTCTTCAAAGAAACCAATCTACTCTTCATAGTCCTTAACTAATTATCTTAGTTTGTTATTTTTCCTTATTTAAAACTTTAACTCCTCTAGATCACTCACCAATTCTTCCTTAAGGTTCACCTCAATCTCTTCTTCATTTATGTCATCATCATCCATAAGGCCTTTCACTTTTTAACAACCCTCATTATTTGTTTCTATAGACATGAATAAGGTTTCATTATTGTCATATTCATGTTCATTAATGCCATCATCACTATTATATGTACTCATGTCACATACATCAGATGAGTTATTATCTTATTTGGTATAGAAAATTATCTTATTCTTAAATGACCCTTTCCTACCTTTATACTTCTTAAAATCTTTCTTACTTTTATCAGGCTTATGGACCTTCTTATCATCACCATGATTCTTATCATGCTCTTCATCATGCTCAATATTATCTTTGTTAGGACACTTAGATGCAAAGTGACCAATCTTATCACAATTGAAACATTTGAAAGGTAAATTACCCTTGTACTTACCAAATCCAAACATTAATTTCCTAAAAAATATTATTATTAGTTCATCATCATCAACATCTAAACATACCTCATCATTAACCTTCTTAGATTTTTACTTATTCTTAGCTTTGAATTTTGTTTCCTTCTTGGTATGTCTTCCTTCATTTTTTCTCATCTCATAGGTAGTCAAGATACCATGAAGCCCATCCATTTCTAGCTTGTCCAAATCTTGCATCTCTTCTACTATAGATACCTTAGAATCAAGCTTAGGATTTAGTGATCTCAAAACATTTTGAACAACTATAGACTCTTTCACTTCTCATAATCCTCTAATTACATGGACCACTACATAAATCCTAAAAAGGTAGGATGTAATGGTTTCACCTTCAAACTTTCAAATTGTCTCTGGTGGGTCTACAACTTAGCCATATTTACCTTGGTGTCTCCTTCATACATAGTCTTTAATTTATCCCATATCTCTTTGTCTGAAATATAGTTCATCACCTTCACAAACTCTATCTTTGATAAGACACATAAAATGACATTTATTTCCTTGGAATTGATCTCACTTTCCTTCTTGCCTGCTACATCAGTTAGTGGTATAGGAGGTGGAGTGTATCCATCCACAATTAACTATCATATGTCATGGTCCATTGACATAAAATTTGTCCTCATTATGATTTTCCAAAATGCATAATTAGTTCATTGAAGAATGAGCCTTACTAGTAGAGAAACCTCTTTGAAATTGACTACTAGCCATCCTTACTTCTAAGATCTCTTTAGGCTATTAGGCTTGCTTGAAAGGACTAGGATATGATACCAAATATTGTAAGCAAAATAACTAAGAGGAGGGTGAATAATTATAAAAACAAATTTATTTTAATTCCTCATTATCATACATGAACCATCACATCAACATATAGATCAATCAATCAACCATACAAGTATGAAACAAGATTACACAAGATAACACATTATATATGTGGGAAACCTTCAAGGGGAATAAAACACATTGATCCATAAAATTTAATATATTACTATAATTCAAAATATAAATTTAGTGAAGCACCAACTCCACATGGAGTACCAACCCTAACTAGTTGAGTATCAACCCCAACTAGTTGAGCACTAACATAACTAGGCTTTAACAAGCACCAACTTGTAAGGAGGAATCAACCCCCTAAATGACTCATCCACATAATTTTTTTTAACACATTTATAACACCTAGTTTCTCAACCAATTGATGATGACTACCTCTTTATCTCTTCACACTCTTATCCCTCTCAAATTGCCTTTTAGGCCTCTTCGCTCAATTAGATCTCTTTAAGACTGATTAGGTCATATGAAATTGATATTCATATGTATACAAAATTTAATATATTAATTACACATACTCTAAAATATTTTAATGGTATACAATGCCTCCTTATACTCAATAATGTGTTATATCATTAGCATACCCTCTACATACTTCTTTAGGCTTTAAACTACCTTGTATATATACCATTCCTTGTCCATATGCCTCTTAGTCAAATATTTTACCTTAAAATATTATCTCAAAAATGTAATATGTCTTATTAAATCTCATAAATATGATTAAAATTAATATTTAGTCCCTTTTGGTCTATCGTAGCTCCATTAGACCTCATTTTTCTTTTAGGTCTATCTTATAATATGTTACACTTTTCCTTCCTTGGAACACTTTATAACTCCAAAAATGGTAGTAAAAATTCATATGCCACTAAAATATATCCCCAATAATCTTATATTATGTCCATGACACTTTTTATATCCAACCCCTTCATGAACACTCTTTGTAGCACTATTCATAATTAGGCCTATGAACCTAGATAAAGTCTACCAAACAAAACTGAAGAATGTACACAATTTAGTCACATAAACATAAAAATAAATAATATTAAAATAAAATTAATGACCTTAAAACCATAAACATGTGATTTATACTTCAAAACTCAGGGATCAAGTATACAAACACTTGATTGCAAATAGCCCACTTAGAACTGTCAGAACACTCCAAAATGAGTTATGAATAACTTGATCTTAAACACCTAAAATAACACTTCCCATGACCACTGACACTTTACAAATATAATTTTACATATCTATACCAATTTAAATTACAAAATTACAATGTCTAATGTGAAATATTAGTCTTACAAACCATTCTTTTGACCTCACTACATAACCAAAATAGAACTAGACAAGTCATTTTGGTTTAAACATTTAAACATATTACACAGATGTCAAAGCTTTCCAAAATCATGAATATAACTATAAAAACATAGAAAATAACACCATATATATTATATACTTAAAATTAAGGCATATAGTCTCAAAATCATCACTTTAACTTACCTAGAACTCCCAGTTTACCTTAAAGTATAGTCAAGGTGATATTGAAATTCAACACCTATATGACCACTTTCATAGAATTAAAATGAATTAAAATGATCCTATAACATATACAAACCATATTTAAATATAAACAACATATTTTCTATTGAAACTATTAGTCTTACAGACCAATTTATTGACCTTACTACACATAGTCCTCATTGAGCCATTTTGGCTTCATCATTTTCACTATTGTTCCTAAATTCCAAGATTTATAAAAATATTGAATAGTATATAATATTTCAAAAAAAAATCTCCATGAACTTGGTTTTATCACTCTATCATGATAACACATTCCTATACAACTGCTCACTATTGCCTGGGTTTCTCATTGTTTGCACCATTAGGCTTGTTAGTGATTGACTAAATTAGATGATAAATTTAGAAAACTTGAGGACTAGAACATGACCATAAAAATTCATGGCCATGAAACATGAGTCTCTACCTTCTTCCTCCATCTATTTTCTTACTAATTCTAATACAACTTTTGATTTTTACAATAACTTCTTCAGAAACATTTTGTAGCTCATCATTTTATCTCTCCTCTTTCTAACCAATACCACATGGAGGTACATGGGAGATTAAAATATAATATAAAATAAATTACCTAATAAATTCAATGATCTTGATCACTTTTTATCAACATCTCTAACATCGTGTCTTTATTAGGGTTTTAAGAGGGTTTAAACACACTTCCATTGTTAACAATTGTTCATAAAGCATATCCCCTAAATCCAAAAGCCAATGCCCAAAATTTTGAGCTATGACCCTTACCAATAAATGATGAATATCTTAGGTTCCCATGAAAAGGATTGATGAGCTGATGAGCACATGAAAATCCTTCTCAGGGTGAGAACTCTTCATTCTATGTACTTGAGAAACCTAAAAACCACTTTTCATGCCTTGTCCTTCAAACTAGAACATACAAATTTATGAACATGTATAAAAGAACTTGATCACATTTTTCAATTATTGCATGATATAAAACACCTTGAAATATGATCATGATCCTTCATTAAGTCACTCTCTCTCTCTCTCTCTTTGCTTTCTATACCTTGACCTACAAACCACATTAAGCCTTAAAAATGACCTTCATGCATCTTTCCATGTTATATCCACCTCTATAAAATACTCAAGAAACATCATATAACATTTCATGCCTCTATGCATCCATCTTACGAAGTCACCATACTCATACCTTCTTACAAGGACTTTACATGTCATGACTAGTGCCATGACTAGGATTTTAAAGAACTTGAAGCTTGATTACTGACCTTGAAACACTTTTGAAAGAATCTAAAATTTAATTACATTATCACACAATGCCAAAAAACCTCTCACAATCATATGCTTAATTCACCAAACTTAACTATGCACACCTTCTCATAGGGTCTAGACTATGCTTCTCAAGACACCTTATATTCAATAACTAGTATTCAAACACACTTGCCTCAATGATATCAAACAATATAATTCTTTAGAAAACACTCTCACACCACTTCAACAATATTTTTTTGATTAACATGCTATCATTACCTCATGTAGACCTAGAGCCTCAAATCCGTGCTTAAATGCTCACTTGACCATCATACCTCTTTATGACAATACTGACAACTTCCAACTGACCTAAACCATGACATCAACCAATAAAAGAGATATTAGGTTTACTTCAAATTATCTCTTATCACATGGATTCATTATCAAATCAAGCAAACAAGCTCATACCTCAAAGATCACTCACCATGCATCTTCACTAGATGCACCTTGACATCAATAATAACACTTCTCAACATACACCTTAAGGCTTATAAGAAAGCCATGGATCATATTAAATTTTTTTTTATTCCACTACAAGTGTTTCCATAGTCACTAAGGGAGAAAACATTAGATTGGTTACACCATACACTCCCTAGTGGATCTTTACATACATATGAGGAGCTAGAGATAGTCTTTCTCAAGAAAAACTATATACATAATAAAGGGACCTCTAGTCACACATGAGAGGTTATCTTCACTACACTAGGGAAATATGAAGCTTACATCATAATACATTCTATGTTTCAAATATTTTTTTCATTAGTTAATTTATCGAGCACCAGATTTAGAAGTGAAATACGTCTTTGCTAGAAGTTTAATCTCTCATGTCAAAGACAGATTGTTATATCAAACATATAAATCAGTTAGACATGTATAAAATGTAGCTATATGATTATAGGCATAGTTGGGATTAGTAATTACATAGTCAAATGAATATTTGGCTATAAACCCCTCATAACCTCAATCATCAAATTTGGTACAAGAGCCTAATCCACTTCCAATTTAGAAATTAGTGGAATAGAAAAAACCAATAAAAATACTTGGTAAAGGAAAATATCCACTCTACACAACACAATATAAAATGAGTACCACACAAGATATACACAGAGTGGTTATAAAATTTTCAAATAGGGTTGGACCTGATGACATTTTACTTACACTACTAGATAAGGGGATGATATCATTTCCTTCAAATAATCAACATCCACCACACTATTTGCACTAGGTACCACATAAGCATTATTGTCATTTTCATTAGATAAATGGACATTTAGATGACCATTGTTATACACTCAAATCTCATATTGACCAATATGTTAGAAAAGGCATCATAGATTTTACATAAGGGGCATCAAGCCCTCATTCTAGATTACATTCCTTTATGACAGAGTTATCCCAAGATGTTTCTTTTAAGGAATGATTGGTTACTCATCATACAAAACTTATGACTTCTAGGATAACTATTTATCATCATTACCATACATCACAACATCAACAATGATGGTAACTAGTTCACAAAGTTTAGAATGCACCTCAAGTGCACACTGATTAAGATATTTGAGAACAATTACAAACCTAAAGGCACAATTTCAGTAAAAACATGAATAAAAATATTTATAAATAATTATTGAGCTTAGAATGCACCCCCAATTTGCACACTAATAAAAATATTTGGTAATAACTATCAACCCAAGGCCACAGTTTCAATTTCATAACTGATAAAGTTATATGGAAATCATTACGAAGATTAGAACCTAGCCTCAATTTGCACATTGATTAAAATATTTTAAAGAAATCATACAACTCAGAGTGTAGTTTTAGAGTGTCAATCAATCAATATTTTTCCATCAAAGTATACACAGTTATCCACTAGCATTGCATCATAGGTAGATCCAATTTCATAGTCTACATCTATAAGAACATAACATGATTAGTATGGTCATTGGTTCTCCATTCCATTTGGGTTCATATAGGGCATCTTGCCATCACATGTTATACATGCAAACATCTTATGAAATATAAACAAAAAAACATATACCATATACCAATAAAATACAAAACTTAATCTCCTACACATATGCCTAAAGCATTCATAATACATTTACAAATAAATTTAATTTACTCCAACCAAAACAAAATTGCAAACATAAAAATTTTAAACAATTAAACAAAATTTAAATGCATAATAATATATGCAATATAACATAATCTAGTTACCAATACACAATGACAAATTAAATAAAAGCCATCTATACATATATAAATTAGAAAATCATTTCAACATAAATATGATGCATCACTCAATTATGTAAACATGACTGTTGGCACCAACTCCCTCACTCTCACTATCAAACACATCAAAACTAGAACTAGAGGCCACACTATCTCTATGTGACCTCTATCTACAACTATGCCTACAAAATCTCTCTCTCTCTCTCTCTCTCTCTCTCTCTCTCTCTCTCTCTCTCTCTCTCTCTCTCTCTATACATAGCAAGTTATAATATAAAATTTTCATACTCTCATTGAATTCATATGTAGTCATCTACTATATGACAACTAGCCCCACCTAAAGCATCAAGTGAGGGCATGGTCTACCTCTATAGTTTTGAACATAACTTATCTCTCTTTGTTATTGCTCACCTAAATGTTGCAATCTCTATTACTTCCCAATCAAACAAATAGGCATGCAACCCAACAACATTGGTGCTCCTCTCCACCCATCCATCATCGATGACATCATCTAGGATATGTTGTTTCAACTCACATAGTACCAAATCAATGGTGACCTCTTAATACTCATCATCTCCTAAAACTACAAGTATCCATACCATTTATAATAATCTTATTATATCAAAACACATGGTCAACTTTATATGGAACATATAAATAAAATATATTACTTACCATCAACAACCCTCAAGGGCTATACATTCAATACCTTATCTATGATCATCCCACCTCCTAGAAATAGAGATGCCCATATGTGATTACTCCACTAGGCCACAAAGGCCTCGGTCACTCTAATATCATCCACATCTGGTACCTCAATCTTAGGATCATTTTCAATCATTATCATAAGAGATAGATAAGCAATCAATGGCCTTGGTTTACGACTTGGCCTCATAGGTGGCTAAGAAATCCTCAACCACACCATAGGTACTAGGGGCACACCCTATACAACATCAAACTATCAAGTAACCCTCTCATACTAAAAACAATCATTTATATGATCCCAATAATCATGTATCTAATAGTTAACTTGAATCTAACTTAACTATGCATTATCCTTAGGCCACCCTTACTAGCCCCTGTAGGGTCTCTAGATGATATCCTCTAATCTCAAACTATCTAGTAACTATTGAAAATATGTAGTAATCCTCCTTGGTACATGCCCTATCCTAGTCTATCTCTCTATAAATAACTATGGGTGAGTTCATCCATCCCATGGATGTGCCACTGGCTTACTCACAAATCTATGCTAGTATGCCTAGAAATGTGATAGTGTTGATGCATCGATATCCCCACCACTCATATCCTATGTAAATTGGTACATGTCCATGTATAAATGAGACAACATGGTATAAACCCAAGAGTACATAGTCCCATGATGCTCAATGCCATACACTATCTCATACATCCTATAAGAGATGGAGACACCACTCCCATATATAATAATAAATGATGACAATAACATAGCTAGAACTTTTTGCAATAGTAGAACATCGGCCATCACAGTCATGGTTAAGAATATTTCACTCAAACTCCCTAACTGATGAGTCTATGCCTTTATGGTAGATAAGTACCTAGATGTCCACTATATAGCTTGAGGATAAGTATCCTCCTATAATACATCTCATTACCCAAAGATCAATAATCATAGGATTCGATATACATCCTACAATGTCATAGTCCTCTCACCTGTAGGTAGCCAGAATGTACATGTGTCTACATTCCACCTCTTGCATAGTGCAATGATCATATGATTATCCCAGGGCACAGGCTCTAGGAAAAAACATATCATAGGCCTACTCTCTAGATTACCTATATCTCTACATCAAACAAGGGCAAACTCTATATAGTCTTCATCATCTTACTCATATGTAAATGTCTCATACGGGCATCAACTTGAAAAATTACAACCAAATATGACATAATTAAAATTAAAACTAAAATTGAAAAATAAAAGATATAATAAATCAATCAATAAAATTAAACATCACATCTTAGGCCTACTAGACACTAATGATTCCTAGATGATAGTAGCACCACACTCTAGATAGTAGCACTAGGATATGAACAATAACACCTAGAATGGGACACTAACACCAACTTCTCTAAAATAGCCTTTAAAAAGTCATATTCTAGCAAAACTAATAAAAAGATGACAAAAATGATAAAAATAGGAAAACCCTAAGTCCCTTACTAGGTGAACCTCATCCTCATCTTGAATCCATGCCTAAACCTCCTCATAACATGATAAACTAGCATATCCTCTCCTCGACAAGTTTCTCACTCTTAGACTCAAAATTATTTCCACTCAAATGATGCAAATGAATTACCAATGATTCAAAATGACCTATTTAAGTCATAAATTACCTAATGACACCTTATTAAGGTTACCCTTATGTGAAAATTTTGCTAATTAATATAACTCTCTTTCTATTTCCATATCTTGAGAATTGTAGCTCTGATTCATGAACCATTTATTACACATGGGACTTGATAGCAGTACGCTATGTCCCATATTCATTAAACCATCCCCTCATCATTGCCAAACCTAAAAATGACAAAAACAATCACATTATATTAACAATATAATATATTAAGTACCTATCCAATTACACACTAAATTTTCAACTTTGATGCAATCAACACATTATTCAAACCTAATACAATATCATAACTACCAAGTAACACTAGCACATTATATAGTTACCACTTTTGGCTACATATCCTCATCACAGTATCGACTCTCTCACTAAAAGGGGAGCAAATATGCATAGATTGCTTCAAACATATAAAGTTACATTCATATTTTTAGACACACAGGTCTACATAAGTTTACATAGACATTTAGATGCATAGCTTCCTCAGATATATAAACACATGGGTCTACATAGGTTTACAAAAGCATTCAGAGTCACATATTTTTATATTTTTAGACAAATGGGACTACACAGGTTTACATAAGTATTTAAATGCATAACTTATTAAAATATATAGACATATAGGTCTACACAAGTTTACATAGGCATCTAGAGTCACAAATTTTTAGATATACATATGCATATGTCTACACATGTTTATGCATGTTTTCCCAAGTTTCCAAAAATACTGGTGCATAGGTCTACAAAGAAAGACCATTTTAGATAATATGGACTTCTCAATAGTCCAACTTTTTAAAAACTATCAAAAATAAATTGTATTGTATCAAGATTAAATTGGACTATATCAAGATTATGTTGGATTTATTACAAATAAATCACATCTATCTAATGTATTTTTAAAAAGTTTAATTAATTTTAAAATGATCAAAAATAATAAATAGCTGAAAACTATCATAACTAAGTTGGACTTCATCCATAATTACTTGGACTTATTACAAATAAATCACATCTATATGATATATTTGAAATAAGTCTAAATTATTTAAAATAATCCAAAACAATTAAAAATTAGTCAAACTTATTACAAATAAATCTCATCTGTCTAAATGTGAAAAATAGTCATAATTTATGTAGCCATTCAAACTGGTTCATAGACCATACACTTACAAATAATAAGACTTGGCAATTTATTTATTAAGGAAAAATAATTCATACATCAATCAGGAACTTGAGTGATATGTGATTTAAATCACCTGGGATGATTGGGATGCCATGTGTCAATAATTGATTGGATCATGAACTATCTATTTAATCTAAATTAGGTGATGTCCTCATGACTATCAAAGTTTATCTCATATTTGTGTATATGCCACGTGTTAATCATGGGTGTTTTATTAATATATTATTAATGTAATCTCCCACATATTCAAGTTATCGATATTGTGATGTATGTTGCAATCTCAGGTGATTGCATTATTTGGGACCTTTTTTGGAATGTTCATCCTTATGTATAGCCAATTCACTAATATTATGCCACATGGCATAATCTTAGGTGCTTGTATGAAGTGTAATTTAAAAAAATGAAAATCCAAATACCATTTGTTGATACACAAATACCGAAGAGCAAATCTTGATGTGCAAGTGGGACATTCTGAGGCATAAAACCCAAAGACCTTTTCACAAACATGGGAATGTTGAAGTGTATTTTGTAATGCACAAAAGATGAAGTGTAAATTCTAATGTGCAAATTTTGAACACCATTTACTGAAGACCATTTTTAAGGATGCAAAATGTGAAATTTAATTGGAAAAACCAAAAATATGAAGAGGTTTTCATGATTCATAAAATGTGATCTAGTTATTTAAAATATGAAAAATCTGAAGACCATTTTGAATCATAAAAATGTGAAGTGGACATTCCAACAATTAAATACCATTAAATAGATGCAAAGTTACCAAAATATTGAATTTTCATCATAGAAAATATAAAACTCAAATGTTGAAGTGTATTTTCCAAGACCCAAAATACAAAGTACCACTATAAATAAATAAAATAATAAAAAAATATACATTCCCAAAAATGGACTATATTTTGAAAAAACATTCATATTTCTCATTCTAAAATTAAATAAACACCATTTCAAAATTTTCAATCCTTTTATCACTATTTTTGATAGTGCCTAGCAGGATGATGCATTCAAATAATCTGTTATAATGCCTTTAAAAAACTTAGTGAGAACAAGTGTATGACCTCTCTAGCTTTTATTTGGTTTCCAAGTGTAGATGATACTATCTATGAGTATGGATGGTAAAGATGTGTCATTTGGGTTTGTCTTCTATTTATTTTCCAGGCAGTCTGGATAAATTTATGCTTTTTTTATACATTTTTCCCTAGCATGAACTGGGATGAACCAAGCTACATTGACCCTTAATTCTATATCTCTATTTGTTTTTAGTATCTTAATATTGATTTTAGCTCTAGAAACCCATACTATGTAATCCACTCTTATAGAATCATCAGGTCTAACAAATAACGTATCGCCAATTTGCACATCTTGAGTTGGATCAAATGCATTCTTTTTTCTTTTACATCTTGGACTAACATATGTATCTGTAGATGCCACTCCAAAATCAAGGGTCCTATCATGAACCATTTTATGCATATCTCTATGCAAGGGTATGTCGTAGTGAGTTTTAGGCCAAAAATCCCTTGTACATTCAACTTCAGAATGGAACATGTCTTATTTCATTATGTCATGTATTTTTTGAAAGTAATATGCTAGATGCTTCCACTTACTATTTCTAGTCAAACCAAATTCATTAAATTATTGTACATAATTAATCAAGTTATATTTAATTTATTTTTCACTCTTTTTTCTACTTCTATATGAAACTTTTGAAACAATGGAAACTTGAGATATTTCTCTATTTTTCAAGTCTTTGTAATATATTTTTGTTAGATTACCTTCTAGAACATTTGGCTCACCATTTTATTTTTTCCCCCATAATGTAATAAGGGGGGGGGCAATTTTTATCTCTTAAAGAGTTTTTACAATACATAATGGTTTGGCCTTACTCCATGCGTAGAAGAAAGTATTGACCTTTTTTCAAGCATACTATTTTTTTCTTCCCTTCAGTTTGTAACTATTAACATAGTCTTTGAAATATGATACCTTTTCAATCAAATATGACATGAAGATTCTTATAATTTCACATGTCCTATAACTATCCATCATCTTTGCCACACTTCATATATCTTTCCTCTTTTACATTCAGACAAGTTTCCAAATGTGCCATCAATGTCTTCATGGTTATGTCATATAGGGAGAAATATGACCTTGACATCAAAGAAAACATCTTTATAGATAAGGAGATATAAATATTGCAACACATACCTATAAAAAAAACATGATTTTGTGAATTTGTAAATGTAATACTAGTTTCATATAAGGTTTGATATTTTTTAAATATAATTATGGATAGAAGTACTTGTTCTTATTATCCCCACAACAATTATGTAGTTGATGTTGGTGTAGGCCTTTTTCCATTGGGTTTTGATTACATGGTTGTATTAGCTTACTTAAGGCTCTAGAGGCTATTTGGGTTACTCGAGAATATTAGTCCCACATTCAGTAGAATATGTGGCATCTTTCTCTCTCTAACCTATATATACACCTCTCTCCCTTTATATTCATAATTCAAGATGATATAGAGTATTTAATTATTTACTCTCATTCCTTTGCAATATTATTCTATGCATGATTTCATTTACTAGTAGCTTCATTGTTATGTGCACTTACTTGACTCATGATATCACTCCATCATATACATTCATTGATCTGATGACTTTGGATGCAACCCTTTTATGGTATCAAAGTGTGAATCTATGTTCATGACTATTTGGTTGGTTAGTTATTTTTTATTGTTTTTTATGAAATCTTGAGATTTGATATTATACTATCGTAAGAATTATTGAGATAAATATTCAAATATCTAACTATCTAGTTGAATTGAAAATATCTTGCTTGGCATCATTTATTTTCCAAGTAAAGACATTGGAATTATTTTTTTGTCCATTTATTATTTTAGATCTTAGTATTACATTGAAAGCCTTTTACAAATCTAATTGAAGTGTTAGACAAGGAGAAGGCCTACTTGGATAAAATATGATCATAACATGGAGAAGAAAGAGACATGTGAAAAGCATTTTTGAGGCTAGGCACTAAATTCTACAGCTTGATGTCATCTTTTGAAACATTAAAATCTACCAGATCTATAGGGGGAAGGCATTGAAGGTAGAGTAGATCTACTAGTTGACCATTTAAGATCTTTGAAATTTGATATGATATATACCTGCATTAAAATTTTGATCTCGATATTAGAAAAAGATAAGTATTTTGTCTTATTTTTATAAATCTAACTTGGTGTTTTAGTTTTGGCATTAGATATATTGCAGAACAAGATCCCTTTCTATTATGTGGAGGACTAATACTGCATTTTTTCCCTCTATGTTATAATCTCTGAGAAGATCTACAGTTTTTTTAGTTATACAACACTTGTCACTTTTGAGGACTGTGTGTGGACTATGCAAGAGGAGGCATTGGAAGGCGTTGGAAATTTGATGCTAGCATTGGAACTTTTATGTTAGGCATTATATCAGTGGACCCCTATGTTAGAAGTTTGAATTTGGATCTACATATCCATCTATGTAAGGTCAATATAGAGGTGAGAAGATTAGCGTGGGAGCTTAATTTATTTACAAATATGATTTGACTAAAATCAACCTTGGTAATGTTCTACACTCCTGGTGGCATTGAACTTACTTTCTCATCCACTTGATAGGTTAAGAAAACTATAATCCATCTTTATTTCCTCTTGAAAATAGTTGTAAATTTCATTATTTTCTTTTACTAGCTATAATTTTACTTAAAGAGGAAGTCAAACTTGCTTCCATACATACCGTGACAATCTATAAAAAAAATTCACTTATATTGACTTTTTAAGTCCATGGCAAAATTTTGGTACCAATGAGTGGTTGGAAGGAATATTTTACATTACCCAAGGGTACTTTTTTTAAGTTTTAAGTGTAAGTTTTTAGTTAATAGGCTTATTTATAGAAAATTATATTGTTAATATCTTGAAAATGGTAACTCAAAATTGAGTACCATATTTTGAAAATATTTTTATTTTTCAATTCCCATGTATTGGGATAATTTACATTATAAAACACACTACTTGATAAAGTACCAAAATTTGTGGGTGGGGGGAGGCGGGGGCGGGGGGGCTAGAGCCTACTTGACATAATTCTAGGGTGATTGTATTTTGGTTGTGATTGTGTTCTATTATTCTCTCTTTTTCTACACATTTGATTTATGTAATAAAATAATAATAAACACATTAATCTTAATTCTAAAATGGATCTAAGAATTGTTAATGCACTCACACCCTTCAACTACTAGGAATGGAAAAGTAAGATTGTAATGGTTCTTAGAAGTAAAGGGTTATTTTGCATAATTATGGGAGTAAACATTGAGCCCACAACTAAAATAGATAAGATAAAATGGTTTAATAAATGTGATGAAGATTTTGGAATAGTATGTCTTTTAGTGTCATCAAAATTCCTATTTCACATAGAGTCAACCAAATCTCCCAAACAAGTATGGGACACCCTAGACAAATTGTTTGAGAAAATCAACACCATGGGGGGTCATAAACTTGAGATTGAGATAATTAGTTTGATTCCTATCAACTTTGACACATTGGATGACTTCTTCACTGAACTTAAGTTACTTATATTATAGTTAAAAGAGAGTGGAACCAAGAGGAAATATGAGCAGTTAGTTCTTCCTGTGCTTACAAAACTAGGACCTAATTACTCTATATTTGTCTCTACCTTTAATCCTACCAAGAGAGCCATATGAGCCAATTTAAAAATTCCATCCTTAGATGACTTCATTATATATTTTACTAAGAAATAAGATAAATTGATCTAGATGGGAACCCTCAAGTCTTCCAAACCTTCAGCCCTCATTGTCGAGAATGGGAAATAGAAATCCTCTATAAAAAAGGATAAGAAATAGAACATTAAAGATCCCAAGAAGAAGAAAGAATAGAAAACCACTACAAAAACTAGCACCAAAACCTCCTCCTCTGAAGGGAAACCTAAGAGATAAAATGTTAAGTGCTCATATTGTAAGAATAATGGGCGTGATAATCATACGTGTATGAAGAAACATATAGACCACCTTACACATCTCCTAGAGAAAAATAATATAGGAGTCCTTGATTTTATCAAATAATCATCATCAAACAAAGAATATTCTAATAAAAAAAAGGAAGTAGAAACCTAAGGGAAAAGCTTTGGTTGTAGTGGCTTCCACATCTACTTCATCTTAGGTTATCGACTCTGGTGCTTAAATACCATATGGGTTCGTCAGAGGTTGAGTTTCTTGACTTAGATCCTTGTAGCATGTCCTCTATCACTTTAGGTAATGATACTCCAGTAGGAGTTTTAGGAAGAGGGACTATTGAATTCAAAGGTTAAACATTCACAAATGTTCTAAGTGTACCTTCACTATCAACTAATCTTATTTTAGTGTATCAGATTACCCATATAGGGTAGGGCATGAGAGTCAAGTTCACACTAGATTAATTTTAGATTAAAGAGCTACATAGTGACTCTTCAGTTGAATTAAGGAGGGATAATCACCATTATAGGATATACACCTCCCATTTTTCTCTACATGTTCCTCCTACCGCATTGCTTACCCATTCAAATGGAGTTAGTAAGCTATAACATGAGTGGTTTGGCCATTTTAACTACCACTATCTTGAGTAGTTGAGTCAACAAGATATGGTTATAGGCTTGTCTAGAGTTAAATTATCTAAGGGGTTTTGTGATGGTTTTTCTATTGGCAATGATCTAGACAAAAATTCAGATGACAATTCAGGTGATGGGTCTACCCCATTCGATTTTGAAACTTTCGGGAGCCATAAATTTTACACCATAGCTCCAATTGACTCACCGTTTGAACTGTTGGAAAGCTAATAATGAAAGGAACATCGTGAGTGGCATGGAGGTCTACTTGATGAAGTTTGACCCACTAAAACCCAATGGAAGTGTCACTAATTTCAATTTTAGTAGTCCAGTCTAAAAATAGTAATTCCTCAAATTTTGTATTGTTGTAAATCAGGGAAGTCAAACCAATTCATCTCCCTCGAGATTGGTGACCTTCCACGTCCTTCCAACACCTTCAAAACATGTATAAATGAATATGTAACCCAAAATGGAAATCAGACATCTCTTCTCAGAGATAAGCATATGTTTGGGTCGAGTTTTGAATCAGTGGTATAAGAGCTAGGTCGAGACTCACAGAAGCTGGTGGGCCTGATCCACGCTGATGTATGATGTGTCTCTACACCTCCTGGTTACTAGACTACCTACCATGTGTTTTGATTAGGAATCACCTTGGGTGTCCTCAGACTGGCAATATAGTGGTCTAAAATAAGACCCAAATCACTCTAGAGCTTTTGGCATGATGGCTAGTCTTCTATTGGTCTTATGTGATGTGATCAATCTAGATGTTTGTGATGTACTCTTTGGTTAGCAATTCATGTATGATTGACATGGTATATATGAATCAAGAACTAGAAGGATCACTCTCACATTTGGAACACGGTGCTACAGGGTACCAGAAATACCACCTTTTACATTTGTCTCTCTAATTAGTGCCAAGAAATTTGTTCTCATGGTGGTCAAGCCACAGGAATCCAAAAGGGCCAATGTTACAGCCCTAACTACACAAACAACACAAAAACATAAGCAAATAGATATTGAGCTAAAGAAGTTCACAACCTTCCATCCACAGACTGATGGTCAAATAGAAATGGTGAACAATCAGGTGTGCAACAGGAATCAAATCAAAGTAAAACTCCCACACTTGATGAAAAGTCTTGATGCAATGGGAACCATTACTTCTCAAGGAGGGAGGAATGATCTGGACAATAATTTAGATGACAATTCAGGTGATGGGTCCACCCCATTTGATGGCAGAACTTTTGGGAGCCATAAATTTTGCACTGTAGCTCCAATTGACTCACCGTTTGAACCATTGGAAAGATAATAATGAGGGGAATGTCATGAGATGGCATGGAGCTTTCCTTGATGAATTTTGACCCCCTAAAACCTAATGGAAGTGTCCCTAATTTCATTTTTAGTAGTCTAGTCAAAAATAGTATGTTTCTAAAAATAGTAATTCCTCGAATTTTGTATTGTTGTAAATCATGGAAGTCAAACCAATTCATATCCCTTGAGATTAGTGACCTTCCACATCCTCCCCAAACCTTCAAAACATGTATAAATGAAGATGTAACCCAAAATGGAAACCGTACATCTCTTCTCAGAGATAAGCATATGTTTGGGTCTACAATTTTGATAAATAAACCATCTCTTTTTAGAGATGGCATTATTTGAATTGTGTTGTTCTTATTTTTGAATTATCTTTCAACCAAAGCTTTTGAGTTTTGGATTAGTGGTATCAAAACTAGGTCTCAAGGTCAAGTCCCATGAAAGCTGGTGGGCCTGATCTGTGCAAATGCATGATGCATCTCCATGCCTCCAAGTTACCAGACTACCTGCCATGTGTTCCAACTGGGAATCACCTTAGGTGTCCTTAGACTAGCCATATAGTGTTCTGGAAGAGGACCCAAATCACTCTAGAGCTTTTGGCATGACGACCAATATTTAATTGGTCTTATGTGATGTGGTCAATTTAGATGTTTGTGATGTACTCTTTGCTCAGCCATTCATGTATGATCGACATGGTATATATGAATCAAGAACTAGAAGGATCACTCTCACTCTTGGAACACGGCGCTACAGGGTACCAAAAGTACCACCTTCAACATTTGTCTCTCTGATTAGTGCCAAGAAATTTGTTCTCATGGTGGTCAAGCCATATGAATCCAAAAGGGCAAATGTTACAGCCCTGACTACACAAACAACACAACAACAGAAGCAAATAGATATTGAGCTGAAGAAGTTCACAACCTTCTATCCATAGACTGATGGTCAGACAGAAATGGTGAACAATTAGGTATGCAACAGGAATTAATTTGAAGTAAAACTACCACACTTGATGAAAAGTTTTGATGCAATGGCGACCATTGCTTCTCAAGGAGGGAGGAATGATCTGGACAACAATTCAGATGACAATTTGGGTGATGGGTCCACCCCATTTGATGGTGGAACTTTTGGGAGCCATAAATTTTGCACCGTAGCTCCAATTGACTCATTGTTTGAACCATTGGAAAGCTAATAATGAGGGGAACATCGTGAGATGGCATCAAGATTTTCTCAATGAATTTTGACTCCCTAAAACCCACTGGAAGTGTCCTTAATTTCAATTTTAGTAGTCTAGTCTAAAAATAGTAAGTTTCTAAAAATAGTAATTCCTTGAATTCTCAATTGTTGTAAATCATGGAAGTTGAACCAATTCATCTCCCTCAAGATTGGTGACCTTCCACATCTTGCCCACACCTTCAAAACATGTATAAATGAAGATGTAACCTGAAATGGAAATCAGACATCTCTTCTCAGAGATAAGCATATGTTTGGGTCTGCAATTTTGATAAATAAAACATCTCTTTTCAGAGATGGCATTCTTTGAATTGTGTTCTTATTTCTGAATTATCTTTCAACCAAAGCTTTCAAGTTTTGGATCAGTGGTATCAGAGTTAGGTCTTGAGGTTGAGTCCCATGGAAGTTGGTGGGCCTGATCTATGTCGATGCATGACGCGTCTGCATGCCTCCTAGTTATTGGACTACCTGCCACGTGTTCTGACTAGGAATCACCTCTGGTGTCCTTAGACTAGCCATATAGTGGTGTGGAAGAGGACCCAAATCACTCTAAAGCTTTTGGCATGATGGCCAGTCTTCTATTAGTCTTATGTGATGTGGTCAATCTAGATGTTTGTGATGTACTCTTTGCTCAGTCATTCATGTATGATCAACATGGTATATATGAATCAAGAACTATAAGGATCACTCTCACTCTTGAAACATAGCGTTACAGGGTACCAGAAGTACCACCTTCTACATTTGTCTCTCTGATTACTGCCAAGAAATTTGTTCTCATGGTGGTCAAGCCACAGGAATCCAAAAGGGCCAATGTTACAGCCCTGACTACACAAACATCACAGCAATAGAAGCAAATAGATATTGAACTGAAGAAGTTCACAACCTTCCATCCACAAACGGATGGTCAGATAGAAATGGTGAATAATCAGGTATGCAACAAGAATCAAATCAAATTAAAATTACCACACTTGATGAAAAGTATTGATGCAATGGGGACCATTGCATCTCAAGGAGGGAGGAATGATCCAGATAACAATTCAGCTGACAATCTGGGTGATTGGTCCACCTCATTTGATGGTGGAACTTTCAGGAGCCATAAATTTTGCATCGTAGCTCCAATTGACTCATCGTTTGAATTGTTGGAAAGCTAATAATGAAGGGAAAATTTTGAGATGGCATCAAGATTTGCTAGATGAAGTTTGACCCCCTAAAATCCAATGAAAGTGTCCCTAATTTCAATTTTAGTAGTCTAGTCTAAAAATAGTAAGTTTCTAAAAATATTAATTCCTTGAATTCTATATTGTTGTAAATCATGAAAGTCAAACCAATTCATCTCCCTCAAGATTGGTGACCTTACACATCCTCCCCACACCTTCAAAACATGTATAAATGCAGATGTAACCCGAAATGGAAATCAGACATCTCTTCTCAGAGATAAGCATATGTTTGGGTTTGTAATTTTGATAAATAAAACATCTCTTTTTAGAGATGGCATTATTTGAATTGTGTTGTTCTTATTTCTAAATTATCTTTCAACCAAAGATTTTGATTTTTGGATCAGTGGTATCAGAGCTAGGTCTCAAGGTCAAGTCCAATCAAAGCTGGTGGGCCTGATCCATGCTGATGCACAACGCGTCTTTGTGCCTCTGGGTTACCAGACTACCTGTCACATGTTTTGACTGAGAATCACCTTAGGTGTCCTCAGACTATCCATATAGTGGTCTGGAAGAGGACCCAAATCACTCTAAAGCTTTTGGCGTGACGGCCAATCTTCTATTGGTCTTATGTGATGTGGTCAATCTAGATGATTGTGATGTACTCTTTGGTCAACCATTCATGTATGGTAGACATGGTATATATGAATCAAGAACTAGAAGGATCACTCTCACTCTTGGAACACGGTGCTATAGGGTACCAGAAGTACCACTTTCTACATCTGTCTCTCTGATTAGTGCCAAGAAATTTGTTCTCATGGTGGTCAAGCCATAGGAATCCAAAAGGTCCAATGTTACAACCCTGACTACACAAACAACACAACAATAGAAGCAAATAGATATTGAGCTGAAAAAGTTCACAACCTTCCATCCATAGACTGATGGTCAGACAGAAATGGTGAACAATTAGGTATGAAACAGGAATCAAATCAAATTAAAACTACCACACTTGATGAAAAGTCTTGATGTAATGGGGACCATTACTTCTCAAGGAGGGAGGAATGATCTGAACAACAATTTAGATGACAATTCAGGTGATTGGTCCACCCCATTTGATGGCAGAACTTTTGGGAGCCATAAATTTTGCATCGTAGCTCTAGTTGACTCACCATTTGAACCATTGGAAAGCTAATAATGAGGGGAACATCGTGAGATGGCATGGAGCTTTGCTCAATGAATTTTGACCCCCTAAAACCCAATAGAAGTGTCTCTAATTTCAATTTTAGTAGTCTAGTCTAAAAATAGTAAGTTTCTAAAAATAGTAATTCCTTGAATTATGTATTGTTGTAAATCGTGGAAGTCAAACCAATTCATCTCCCTCAAGATTGGTGACCTTCCACATCCTCCCCACACCTTCAAAACATGTATAAATGAAGATGTAACCTGAAATGGAAATCAGACATCTCTTCTTAGAGATAAGCTTATGTTAGGGTCTATAATTTTGATAAACAAAACATCTCTTTTTAGAGATAGCGTTATTTGTATTGTGTTGTTCTTATTTCTGAATTATCTTTCAACCAAAGCTTTTGAGTTTTGGATCAGTGGTATCAGAGCTAGGTCTTGAGGTTGAGTCTTGCAGAAGCTGGTGGGCCTAATTTGTGCTGATGCACGATGCATTTTCGTGCCTCCCAGTTATCAGACTACCTGCCACATGTTTTGACCAGGAATCACCTCAGGTGTCCTTAGACTAGCCATATAGTGGTCTGAAAGAGGACCCTAATCACTCCAGAGCTTTTGGTGTGATGGCCAGTCTTCTATTGGTCTTATGTGATGTGGTCAATCTAGATGTTTGTGATGTAATCTTTGGTTAGCCATTCATGTAAGATTGACATGGTATATATGAATCAAGAACTAGAAAGACCACTCTCACTCTTGGAACATGGTGCTACAGGGTACTAGAAGTACCACCTTTTACATCTATCTCTTTGATTAGTGCCAAGAAATTTGTATTCATGGTGGTCAAGCCACATGAATCCAAAAGGGCCAATGTTATAGCCCTAACTACATAAACAAAACAACAACAGAATCAAATAGATATTGAGCTAAAGAAGTTCACAACCTTCCATCCACAGACTGATGGTCAGATAGAAATGGTGAACAATCAGGTTTGCAACAGGAATCAAATCAAAGTAAAACTACCACACTTGATGAAAGGTCTTGATGCAATGGGAACCATTACTTCTCAAGGAGGGAGGAATGATCCGGACAATAATTCAGATGACAATTTGGGTGATGGGTCCACCTCATTTGATTGCAGAACTTTTGAGAGCCATAAATTTTTCACCATAGCTCCAATTGACTCACAATTTGAACCGTTGGAAAGCTAATAATGAGGGGAACATTGTGAGATGGCATGGAGCTCTGATCAATGAAGATTGACCTTCTAAAACCCAATGGAAGTGTCCCTAATTTCAATTTTAGTAATCTGAACTAAAAATAGTAAGTTTCTAAAAATAGTAATTCTTCAAATTCTGTATTGTTGTAAATTATGGAAGTCAAAACAATTCATCTCCCTCGAGATTGGTGACCTTCCACATCCTCCCCACACCTTCAAAACATGTACAAATGAAAATGTAACTGGAAATGGAAATCAAACATCTCTTCTCAGAGATAAGCATATGTTTGGGTCTAAAATTTTCATAAATAAAACATGTCTTTTTAGAGATAGCATTATTTGAATTGTGTTGTTCTTATTTTTGAATTATCTTTCAACCAAAGCTTTCAAGTTTTGGATCAGTGGTATCAGAGCTAGGTCTCGAGGTCGAGTCCCTTGAAAGCTGGTGTGCTTGATCCATGTTGATGCACGACGTGTCTTTGCACCTCTCAGTTATCAGATTACCTGCCATGTGTTCTGATCAAGAATCACCTCAAGTGTCCTCAGACTAGCCATATAGTGGTTTGGAAGAGGACCCAAATCACTCTGGAGCTTTTGGCGTGATGGCCAGTCTTCTATTGGTCTTATGTGATGTGGTCAATCTAGATGTTTATGATGTACTCTTTGGTCATCCATTCATGTATGATCGACATGGTATATATGAATCAAGAACTAGAAGGATCACTCTCACTCTTGGAACACAGCGCTACAGGGTACCAGAAGTAACACCTTGTACATCTGTCTCTCTAATTAGTGCCAAAAATTTGTTCTCATGGTGGTCAACCCATATGAATCCAAAAGGGCCAAGGTTGCATTACTAACTACACAAACAACATAATAACATAAGCAAATAGATATTGAGCTAAAAAAGTTCACAACCTTCCATCCATAGACTGATGGCCAGACATAAATGGTGTACAATCAGGTATGCAATAAGAATCAAATCGAAGTAACACTACCACACTTGATGAAAAGTCTTGATGCAATGGGGACCATTGCTTCTTAAGGAAGGAGGAATGATCTGGATAACAATTTAGATGACAATTCAGGTGATGGGTCCACCCCATTTTATGGCGGAACTTTTGGGAGCCATAAATTTTGCATTGTAGCTCCAATTGACTCACCGTTTGAACCGTTGGAAAGCTAATAATGAGGGGAACATTGTGAGATGGCATAGAGCTCTGCTCAATGAAGTTTGACCACATAAAACACAATGGAAGTGTCCCTAATTTCAATTTTAGTAGTCTAGTCTAAAAAGAGTAAGTTTTAAAAAATAGTAATTCCTTGAATTATGTATTGTTGTAAATTGTGGAAGTCAAACCAATTCATCTCCCTCGAGATTGGTGACCTTCCACATCCTCCCTACACCTTCAAAACATGTATAAATAAAGATGTAACCTGAAATGGAAATTAGACATCTCTTCTCAGAGATAAGCATATGTTTGGGTCTAAAATTTTGATAAATAAAACATCTCTTTTCAGAGATGACATTATTTGAATTGTGTTGTTCTTATTTCTGAATTATCTTTCAACCAAAGCTTTTGAGTTTTGGATTAGTGGTATCAAATCTAGGTCTCAAGGCCAAGTCTCACAGAAGCTGATGGGCATGATCCACACTTATGCACAATGCGTCTCTGTGCCTCTCAGTTACCAGACTACCTACCACGTGTTCCGATCGGGAATCACCTCAGGTGTCCTTAGACTAGCCATATAGTGGTCTAGAAGAGGACCCAAATCACTCCAGAGCTTTTGGCCTTATGTGATGTGGTCAATCTAGATGTTTGTGATGTACTCTTTGGTCAGCCATTCATGTATGATCGACATGGTATATATGAATCAAGAACTAGAAGGATCACTCTCACTCTTGGAACACGGCGCTACATGGTACCAGAAGTACCACCTTTTTCATCTGTCTCTCTGATTAGTGCCAAGAAATTTATTCTCATGGTGGACAAGCCACATGAATCTAAAAGGGCCAATGTTACAGCCCTGACTACACAAACAACACAACAATAAAAGCAAATAGATATTGAGTTGAAGAAGTTCACAACCTTCCATCCACAGACTGATGGTCAGATAGAAATGGTGAACAATCAAGTATGCAACAGGAATCAAATCAAAGTAAAACTACCACACTTGATGAAAATTCTTGATGCAATGGGGACCATTACTTCTCAAGGAGGGAGGAATGATCTGGACAACAATTTAGATGACAATTCGGGTGATGGGTCCACCCCATTTGATAGTGGAACTTCTGGGAGCCATAAATTTTGCACCGTAGCTCCAATTGACTCACCGTTTGAACCGTTGGAAAGCTAATAATGAGTGTAACATCATGAGATGGCATGGAGCTCCACTAAATGAAGTTTTACCCATTAAAACCCAATGGAAGTGTCCCTAATTTTAATTTTAATAGTCTAGTCTAAAAATTGTAAGTTTCTAAAAATAGTAATTCCTCAAATTTTGTATTGTTGTAAATCGTAGAAGCCAAACCAATTCATCTCCCTCGAGATTGGTGACCTTACATATCCTCCCCACACCTTAAAAACATGTATAAATTAAGATATAACCCAAAATGAAAATCAGACATCTCTTCTGAGAGATAAGCATATGTTTGGGTTTGCAATTTTGATAAATAAAACATCCCTTTTCAGAGATGGCATTATTTGAATTGTGTTCTTATTTCTGAATTATCTTTCAACCAAAGCTTTCGAGTTTTGGATCAGTGGTATCAAAGCTAGGTCTCGAGGTTGAGTCTTGCAAAAGCTAGTGGGTGTGATCCATGCCGATGCACGACACATCTCTGTGCCTCCTAGTTACAAGACTACTTGCCATGTGTTCCAACCAGGAATCACCTCAAGTGTCCTCAGACTGGTCATATAGTGGTTTGGAAGAGGACCCAAATCACTCTAGAGCTTTTGGCGTGATGGCCAGTCTTCTATTGGTCTTATGTGATGTGGTCAATCTAGATGTTTGTGATGTACTCTTTGGTCAACCATTCATGTATGATCGACATGGTATATATGAATCAATAACTAAAAGGATCAATCTCACTCTTAGAACATGGCGCTACATGGTACCAAAAGTACCACCTTCTACATCTGTCTCTCTGATTAGTGCCAAGAAATTTGTTCTCATGGTGGTGAAGCCATAGGAATCCAAAAGGGCCAATGCTATAGCCCTAACTACACAAACAACACAACAATAGAAGCAAATAGATATTGAGCTGAAGAAGTTAACAACCATCCATCCACAAACTGATGGTCAGACAGAAATGGTGAACAATCAAGTATGTAACAGGAATCAAATCGAAGTAAAACTACCACACTTGATGAAAAGTCTTGATGCAATGGGGACCATTGCTTCTCAAGGAGGGAGGAATGATTTGGACAACAATTCAGATGACAATTCAGGTGATGGGTCCACCCCATTTGATGGCAGAAATTTTGGGAGCCATAAATTTTGCACTGTAGCTCCAATTGACTCGCCGTTTGAACCGTTGGAAAGCTAATAATGAGAGGAACATCATGAGATGGCATGGATCTCTACTCGATGAAGTTTGAGCCCTTAAAACCCAATAGAAGTGTCCCTAATTTAAATTTTAGTAGTCTAGTCTAAAAATAGTAAGTTTGTAAAAATAGTAATTCCTCAAATTCTATATTGTTGTAAATCGTGGAAGTCAAACCAATTCATCTCCCTTGAGATTGGTGACTTTTCACATCCTCTCCACACCTTCAAAACATGTATAAATGAATATGTAACCCAAAATGGAAATCAGACATCTCTTCTCAGAGATAAGCATATGTTTGGGTCTGCAATTTTTATAAATAAAACATCTCTTTTCATAGATGGCATTATTTGAATTGTGTTGTTCTTATTTTTGAATTATCTTTCAATCAAAGCTTTCAAGTTTTAGATTAGTGGTATCAGAGCTAGGTCTCAAGGTCAAGTCCTGTTAAACCTGGTAGGCCTAATCCATGCCGATGCATGACGCGTCTCCACACCTCATAGTCATCAGACTACCTACCATGTGTTCTAACTAAGAATCACCTTAGGTGTCCTTAGACTAGCCATATAGTGGTCTCGAAGAGGACCCAAATCACTATAGAGATTTTGGTGCAATGGCCAGTCTTCTATTGGTCTTATGCGATGTGGTTAATCTAGATGTTTGTGATGTACTCTTTAGTCAGCCATTCATGTATGATCGACATGGTATATATGAATCAAGAACTAGAAGGATCACTCACTCTTGGAACACAGGGCTACAGGGTATTAGAAGTACCACATTCTACATCTTTCTCTCTGATTAGTGCCAAGAAATTTGTTCTCATGGTGGACAAGCCACAGGAATCCAAAAGGGCCAATGTTATAGCCCTGACTACACAAACAACACAACAACATAAGCAAATAGATATTGAGCTGAAGAAGTTCACAACCTTCCATCCACAGACTGATGGTCAGACAAAAATGGTGAACAATCAGGTATGCAATAGGAATCAAATCAAAGTAAAACTAAAACACTTGATGAAAAGTCTTGATGTAATGGGGACCATTGCTTCTCAAGGAGGGAGGAATGATCTAGACAACAATTCAGATGACAATTCAGGTGATGGGTCCACCCCATTTGATGGTGGAACTTCTGAAGCCATAAATTTTGCACCATAGCTCCAATTAACTCACTGTTTGAACCGTAGGAAAGATAATAATGAGGAGAACATCATGGGATGGCATGGAGCCCTGCTTGATGAAGTTTGACCCCCTAAAACCCAATGGAAGTGTCCCTAATTTAAATTTTAGTAGTCTAATCTAAAAATAGTAAGTTTCTAAAAATAGTAATTCTTCAAATTCTATATTGTTGTAAATCATGGAAGTCAAACCAATTTAACTCCCTTGAGATTGGTGACATTCCACATCCTCCCCACACCTTCAAAACATGTATAAATGAAGATGTAACCCAAAATGGAAATCAAACATCTATTCTAAGAGATAAGCATATGTTTGGGTCTATAATTATGATAAATAAAACATCTCTTTTCAGAGATGGCATTATTTGAATTGTGTTGTTCTTATTTCTGAATTATCTTTCAACTAAAGCTTTCAAGTTTTAGATCAGTGGTATCAAAGCTATGTATCGAGGTTGAGTCTTGTAGAAGCTGGTGGGCCTAATTCATGCTGACGCATGATGCATCTCTGTGCCTCCCAGTTACCAGACCACCTACCACGTTTTCCAATCGGGAATCACCTCGGGTGTCCTCAGACTAGCCATATAGTGGTATGGAAGAGGACCTAAATCACTCCAAAGCTTTTGGCATGATAGCCAATCTTCTATTGGTCTTATGTGATGTGGTCAATCTAGATGTTTGTGATGTACTCTTTGGTCAGCCATACATGTATGATCAACATGGTATATATGAATCAAGAACTAGAAAGATCACTCTCACTCTTGGAACACAGTGCTACAGGGTACCAGAAGTACCACCTTCTACATCTGTCTCTCTGATTAGTGCCAAGAAATTTGTTCTCATGGTGGTCAAGCCATAGGAATCCAAAAGGGCCAATGTTACAGCCCTGACTACACAAACAACAAAACAATAGAAGCAAATAGATATTGAGCTGAAGAAGTTCACAACCTTTCATCCACAGATTAATGGTCAGATAGAAATGGTGAACAATCAGGTATGCAACAGGAATCAAATCAAAGTAAAACTACCACACTTGATGAAAAGTCTTGATGCAATGGGGACCATTGCTTCTCAAGGAGGGAGGAATGATCAAATAATAATTCAGATGACAATTCTAGTGATGGGTCCACCCCATTTGATGGTAGAACTTTTGGGAGCCATAAATTTTGCCCTGTAGCTCCAATTGACTCGCCGTTTGAACCATTGGAAAGCTAGTAATGAGGGGAACATCGTCAAATGGCATGGAGCTGAACTTGATGAAGTTTGAACACCTAAAACCCAATAAAAGTATCCCTAATTTCAATTTTAGTAGTCCAGTCTAAAAATAGTAAGTTTTTAAAAATAGTAATTCCTCAAATTCTATATTGTTGTAAATTGTGGAAGTCAAACCAATTCATCTCGCTCAAGATTGGTGACCTTCCACATCCTCCCCACACCTTCAAAACATGTATAAATTAAGATGTAATCTAAAATGGAAATCAGACATCTCTTCTAAGAGATAAGCATATGTTTGGGTCTACAATTTTGATAAATAAAACATCTCTTTTTAGAGATGGCATTATTTGAATTGTGTTGTTCTTATTTCTAAATTATCTTTCAACTAAAGCTATGGAGTTTTAGATCAGTTGTATCAGAGCTAGGTCTAAAGGTTGAGTCCCGCAAAAGTTAGTGGGCCTGATCTACGTCGATGCATGATGTGTCTCCATGCCTCCCAGTTATCGCACTACCTACCATGTGTTCTGACCAGGAATCACCTTAGGTGTCCTTAGGCTAGCCATATAGTGGTCTGGAAGAGGACCCAAATCACTCTGAAGCTTTTGTCATGACAACCAGTCTTTTATTTGTCTTATGTGATGTGGTCAATCTAGATGTTTGTGATGTACTCATTGGTTAGCCATTCATGTATGATCGACATGGTATATATGAATCAAGAACTAGAAGGATCACTCTCACTCTTGGAACATGGCGCTAAAGGGTACCAGAAGTACCACCTTCTACATTTGTCTCTCTAATTAGTGCTAAGAAATTTGTTCTCATGGTGGTCAAGCCACAGGAATCCAAAAGGGCCAATGTTAAAACCCTGACTACACAAACAACACAATAACAAAAGCAAATAGATATTGAGTTGAAGAAGTTCACAACCTTCCATCTACAGACAGATGGTCAGAGAGAAATGGTGAACAATCAGGTATGCAACAGGAATCAAATTGAAGTAAAACTACCACACTTGATAAAAATTCTTGATGCAATGGGGACCATTGCTTCTCAAGGAGGGAGGAATGATTTGGACAACAATTCAGATGACAATTCGGGTGATGGGTCCACCCCATTTGATGGTGGAACTTTTGGGAGCCATATATTTTGCATCATAGCTCTAATTGACTCGCTGTTTGAATTGTTGGAAAGCTAATAATGAGGGGAATGTCATGAGATAGCATGGAGCTTTGCTTGAGGAAGTTTGACCCCCTAAAACCCAATGGAAGTGTCCCTAATTTCAATTTTAGTAGTCCAGTCTAAAAATAGTAAGTTTCTAAAAATAGTAATTCCTCAAATTTTGTATTGTTTTAAATCATGGAAGCCAAACCAATTCATCTCCCTTGAGATTGGTGACCTTCTACATCCTCCCCACACCTTCAAAACATGTTTAAATAAAGATGTAACCTGAAATGGGAATCAGACATCTCTTCTCAGAGATAAGCATATGTTTGGGTCTACAATTTTGATAAATAAAACATCTCTTTTCAGAGATGGCATTATTTAAATTATGTTATTCTTATTTATGAATTATCTTTCAACTAAAGCTTTCAAGTTTTGGATCAGTGGTATCAAAGCTAGGTCTCGAGGTCGAGTCTCACGAAAGCTGGTGGGCCTAATTCATGCTGATGCATGATGTGTCTCCACAGCTCCTGATTACTAGACTACCTGCAACGTGTTTTGACCAAGAATCACCTTGGGTGTCCTCACATTGGCCATATAGTGGTCTAGAAGAGGACCCAAATCACTCCAAAGCTTTTGGTGTGATGGCCAATCTTCTATTGGTCTTATGTGATGTGGTCAATCTAGATGTTTGTGATGTACTCTTTGGTCAGCCATTCATGTATGATCGACATGGTATATATGAATCAAGAACTAGAAGGATCACTCTCACTCTTGGAACATGGCTCTACAGGGTACCAGAAGTACCACCTTCTACATCTATCTCTCTGATTAGTGCCAAGAAATTTTTTCTCATGGTGGTCAAGCCACAGGAGTCCAAAAGGGCCAATGATACAGCCCTAACTACATAAACAACACAACAATAGAAGCAAATAGATATTGAGCTAAAGAAGTTCACAACCTTCCATCCATAGACTGATGGTCAGACAGAAATGGTGAATAATCAGGTATGCAACATGAATTAAATCGAAGTAAAACTACCACACTTGATGAAAAGTCTTGATGCAATGGGGACCATTGCTTCTCAAGGAGGGAGGAATGATCCAGACAATAATTCAGATGACAATTTGGGTAATGGGTCCACCCTATTTGATGGTGGAACTTTTGGGAGCCATAAATTTTGCACCGTAGCTCCAATTGACTCACCGTTTGAACTGTTGGAATGCTAATAATGAGGGGAACATCATGAGATGGCATGGAGCTCTATTTGATGATGTTTGACCCCCTAAAATCCAATGGAATTGTCCCTAATTTTAATTTTAGTAGTCTAGTCTAAAAATAGTAAGTTTCTAAAAATAGTAATTCCTCAAATTTTGTATTGTTGTAAATCATGGAAGTCAAACCAATTCATCCCCCACGACATTGGTGACCTTCTACATCCTTCCCACACCTTCAAAACATGTATAAATGGGGATGTAACCCAAAATGGAAATTAGGCATCTCTTCTCAGAGATAAGCATATGTTTGGGTCTGCAATTTTGATAAATAAAACATCTCTCTTCAGAGATAACATTATTTGAATTGTGTTGTTTTTATTTCTGAATTATCTTTCAAACAAAGCTTTTGAGTTTTGGATCAGTGGTGTCAGAGCTAGGTCTCAAGGTTGAGTCCCCCAGAAGCTAGTGGGCTTGATCCACGCTGATGCATAACGTGTCTCTATGCCTCTCAGTTATCAGACTACCTACCACATGTTCCGATCAGGAATCACCTTGGGTGTCCTCAAACTGGCCAAATAGTTGTCTGGAAGAGGACCCAAATCACTCTAGAGCTTTTGGCATGATGGCCAATCTTCTATTAGTCTTATGTGGTGTGGCCAATCTAGATGTTTGTGATGTACTCTTTACTCAGCCATTCATGTATGATCGACATGGTATATATGAATCAATAACTAGAAGGATCACTCTCACTCTTGGAACACAGTGCTACAGGGTACCAAAAGTACTACCTTCTACATCTGTCTCTCTGATTAGTGCAAAGAAATTTGTTCTCATGGTGGTCAAGCAACAAGAATCCAAAAGGGCCAATTTTATAGCCCTAAATACACAAACAACACAACATAAGCAAATAGATATTGAGCTAAAAAAGTTCACAACCTTCCATCCATAGACTGATGGTCAGACAGAAATGGTGAACAATCAGGTATGCAACATGAATCCAATCAAAGTAAAACTACCACACTTGATTAAAAGTATTGATGCAATGGGGACCATTGCTTCTCAAGGAGGGAGGAATGATTTGGACAACAATTCAGATGACAATTTGGGTGATGGGTCCACCCCATTTGATGGCAGAACTTTTGGTAGCCATAAATTTTGCACCGTAGCTCCAATTGAGTCACCATTTGAACTGTTGGAAATCTAATAATGAGGGGAATATCGTGAGATGGCATGGAGCTCTAATCGATGAAGTTTGACCCCCTAAAACCCAATGGAAGTGTCCCTAATTTCAATTTTAGTAGTCCAATCTAAAAATAGTAAGTTTCTAAAAATAGTAATTCCTCAAATTCTGTATTGTTGTAAATCATGGAAGTCAAACCAATTAATCTCCCTCAAGATTGGTGACCTTCCACATCCTCCTCACACCTTCAAAACATGTATAAATGAAGATGTAACCTGAAATGGAAATCAAACATCTCTTCTCAGAGATAAGCATATGTTTGGGTCTACAATTTTGATAAATAAAACATCTCTTTCCAAAGATAGCATTATTTGAATTGTGTTGTTCTTATTTCTAAATTATCTTTCAACCAAAGCTTTCAAGTTTTAGATCAGTGGTATCAGAGCTAGGTCTTGAGGTCAAGTCCCATGGAAAAATTAGTGGGCCTAATCTACACTGATGCATGATGCATCTCTATGCCTCCTGATTACCAAACTACCTGCCACGTGTTCTGACCAGGAATCACCTCTGGTGTCCTTAGACTAGCCATATAGTGGTGTGGAAGAGGACCCAAATCACTCCAAAGCTTTTGGCATGATGGCCAGTCTTCTATTGGTCTTATGTGATGTGGTCAATCTAGATATTTGTGATGTACTCTTTGGTCAACGATTCATGTATGATCGACATGGTATATATGAATCAAGAACTAGAAGGATCACTCTCACTCTTGGAACACGATGTTATAGGGTACCAGAAGTACCACCTTCTACATCTGTCTCTCTGATTAGTGCCAAGAAATTTGTTCTCATGGTGGTCAAGCCACAGGAATCCAAAGGGCCAATGTTACAGCCCTGACTACACAAACAACACAACAACAGAAGCAAATAGATATTGAGCTGAAGAAGTTCACAACCTTCCATCGACAGACTGATGGTCAGACAGAAATGGTGAATAATCAGGTATGCAATAGGAATCAAATCAAAGTAAAACTACCACACTTGATGAAAAGTCTTGATGCAATGGGGACCATTGCTTTTCAAGGAGGGAGGAATGATCCAGACAATAATTTAGATGACAATTCGGGTGATGGGTCCACCCCATTTGATGCAAGAACTTCTGGGAGCCATAAATTTTTCACCGTAGCTCCAATTGACTTGCCGTTTGAACTGTTGGAAAGCTAATAATGAGGGGAACATCGTGAGATGGAATTGAGATTTTCTCAATGAAGTTTGACCCCCTAAAACCCAATGGAAGTGTCCCTAATTTCAATTTTAGTAGTCTAGTCTAAAAATAGTAAGTTTCTAAAAATAGTAATTCCTCAAATTTTATATTGTTATAAATCATGGAAGTTGAACCAATTCATCTCCCTCAAGATTGGTGATCTCCCACATCCTCCACACACCTTTAAAACATGTATAAATGAAGATGTAACCTGAAATGGAAATCAAACATCTCTTCTTAGAGATAAGCATTTGTTTGGGTCTGTAATTTTGATAAATAAAACATCTCTTTTCAGAGATAGCATTATTTGAATTGTGTTGTTCTTATTTCTGAATTATCTTTCAACCAAAGCTTTCGAGTTTTGGATCAGGCAAACATCTCGAAGGGAAATTTGACAAAGGCAAATCTAGAAGAGCTTTAATACCTATTGAGTTGATTCATAGTGATGTCATGGGGTATTTTCCCCATCCTTATTTTACTAGAGCTAGATATGTCCTCACCTTCATTGATGACTTTTCTAGATACACATGGTTCTACTTTCTTAGACAAAATTTTGAAGTTTTTGATAATTTTTGAGACTTCAAGGCTTTAGTTGAGAATCAATTTGGTAAGTGCATCAAAATATTTCAAACAAATAATGGGGGGAGTACATCAACCATAGATTTGACTAATTTTGTACCATCAATGGGATTAATATTTAGTAGATAATACCATACACTCCTCAACAAAATGGTGTAGTAGAATGTAAGAATTAGTCCTTGAAGGAGATGACCAATTATATGATTCATTCTAGATCATTGACTCTATAGTTATGGGTTAAAGCCATAAATTATGCATGTTACATTTAGAATCAAGTTTTATATAAATTTTTAAAGGCAATCACTCTTTATGAGCTTGGCATAATAGGAAACTAGAGGTATGACATTTTAAGGTCTTCAGATCACTAGTGATGGTGTGCATTCCTAAAAAGAAATGCAAGGCTAGGGAGGTTTAATCCAAACCTTGCATCTTTATTTTGTATCCAAATTGATTCAAAGGTTATAGACTTATTCATCCTATGACTCATCATTTGTCCATCAATAGGAGTGTTAGGTTTTAGGAGAGTCCCACTGACTTTTTATTTGAAACTTCTCCCTCTACATCAGTTTTACTTAGTTTGGATGAGTAGTTCAAGAATTTAGATAATTCATAGTAGATTCCTAAGGTAAAGGTCACCTCTTCTTCTTCTTCTAATTCATATAGTGAGAAAAGTGATGGGGAGTCATCCTCATCCACTTTCTAGGCATGCATTGGAGTATGAGGATTTGGAACCCAACTCACCCATTTTAGGACTTCTTTGGGCTAAGAAAATACTTGAGAGTATAGGCACTTGGGCAAGGGATCTAGATGATGATAGACATACTCGGGCAGACTTTTAGAGTGGACCACATGCCTTTTTTTCTTCCACAATAGATCTTTATAATTTTAGAGAGGCTTTAAGCATACCTGAGTGGGATAAAGCCATGGATTAGGAATATAATTCCTTGATTAGAAATCACACTTAGAATTTGACTTATCTTCCTAAGGGAAGGGAGATGGTTTGATGTCACTAGATATATCAAACTAATTATGATGTAGATGGGTCTATTGACAAGTATAAGGCTAGATTGGTAGCCAAGGGATTTTAACAAGTAGCTGACATTAATTACTCAGATACCTTTTCACTTGTGACCAAGATGACTTCAATCAGACTCACACTTGATTTAGCTATAACATATGGATAAAGTGTACATCAGATAGATATGAAGAGTGCATTTCTTCATGGAAACCTTGAGGAGGAGATCTACATGGAGCATCCACCTAGTTTTGTTTAGGATTCCTTTTTAGTGTGTAAACTTAGGAAATCTATTTATGGCCTCAAATGGGCCCCTCAAGCCTGGTATGCCAATCTGGATTCATTCCTTCTTACTTCAAGTTTCATTAGATGCCACTCAGCCCTTAACATGTACTTATTATGATAGGATGATTCATTATTGATACTAGTTTTTTATGTTGATGACCTTTTGATTACAAGAATTTCTTCATTGACTGTCTCACTAGTGAAGAAAACTCTTTAGGATAAATTCACTATGACTGGCTTGGGCCTATTACACTACTTCCTTAGCATTGAGATCACTTAGATAGATTCAAGGATTTAAATTTTGTAGCCTAAGTAATCTCTTGATATTTTGGCATGGTTTCATATGGTTGACTATAAGACATTTTCAACTCCATTCCTATCAGGAGTCAAGCTTGAGGCAGATTATTCCACTACATTGATCAATGCTACCTTGTATTGACAACTTGTTGGTATCTCTTATAATGTTAGCATTATTTTTAGATTCATGTAGGAACCCCATGAGTTACACTGGAAAGAAACTAAGAGGATCTTGCACTACATTTAGGGTTAACATAGGCATGGGATAGATTATAGGATTCATTTAAATTTTGACTTGGTTCATTACACAGACTCAGATTGGGATAGTAACACTGGGAGTTGTAATTATACTTTAGGTTATATTTTCTCATTGGGTTATGGACCCATCATTTGATTGAGTAATAAACAAAATGATATTTCTCTATCTTTCATAGAGGTAGAGTATAGGGGAGTTATTAATGCAATTACTAAGGCTATTTAGCTTCAGGGGATTCTTTCTAAGCTTGGTATCTAAATTAAGAAGCCTACAATCATATTTTGTCAGAACCAAAATACCATTTACATTATTATGAATTTATTTCTTCATCAAAAGACCAAACACATCTATATTTACATACACTTCATTTGGGAGCTGATTCATGAACAGGTCATCGACTTAGTATTTTTCTAGTCTTTAGAGTAGGTTGTTGATATCTTCACCAAAATATTCACAGAGAGAAGGTTCATTCATTTATGATCTCTTATTGGGGTATGATCTACATCTACAGCTTCATCATCTTCAAGGAGGGCCTTCTAGCCTCTTCACTTCTTCTATGTCTCTCTTTTTGGGGGGGAGTTTTTCCTACATGTTTTCTCCTTTTCTCTACTTTATGAGCGATTACATTATACATGGATATCTCATCAAGCCTTATTGTTGGGATCCATTTTTTTTATCATCACCCACCTAAGATATGATTATGGGGGGGGTATTAATGTAGGCCTTTTTTCTACTAGGTTTTGCCTACATGGTTATATTAACTTGCTTAGGACTCTAGAGGTCATTTGGGTTACTTGGGAAGATTAGTCCCACATTAACTAGAATGTATGGTATATTTCTCTCTCTAACCTATATATAAACCTCTATCCATTTGTATTCATAATTTAGTATGATATAGAGTATTTAATTATTTTCTCTCATTCTTTTGCAATATTATTCTATGCATGATTTCATTTACTAACATCTTCATTGTGATGTGCACTTGTTCAACTCATGAGATCACTCCATAATATGCATTCATTGATCTGGTGATCTTGGATGCAACTCTTTTAGTTGAATGTATAGATTGGAAGGAAGTTTCTTGAAGTCACTAATTGATTGTGCTTCTTCTCTATATTTATTACATTTAGGGTTGTATTTGTTAGACAAAAGTGCATCATACAATGGATATTTTGAAGATCTAGTTTTATATAGTAAAGATCCATAAGTATTTGGCATTTTTTCTTCCATATCCTTGAAGCATTTGTTCAATGAGGTGATAGTAAAGTTACACCCTCTAAGAATGTATGGTAAAAAAATGCCCATATCTACCTACACCATGACCATATGTTATAATCCCTGTCATTGACAACTCTAATATTCTATTGGTAAGTGCTTTAATTTTTATCACTATCCTTGGCACAAATTTTTTTTATGTTCCACCTTGTCATGAATGACACAGAGGTATTCTTCATGGTATTTCTCTAACATTCATTTATGTATGTAATACATTTATCTTGTAGAAAGTATCTAATTTGAGTGTATCATGAATTCTTGATTGATACGATCTTCCTAATTTCTAGAGAAGGACACAAAGAATTTGTGTTGAGTCAACAAGATGCATGTTTTTCACCTAGTGAAGTCATTATACATGGTAATGGTCACATCATGAAACTTAGTTCTCCACATGTTATTCAATTTTATCTTGGATATTGGCTCAAATTCCATGTGTGCTAGTTGTGCATTGATGTGGTGCCTCATTAATTATTAAGTGAAAGATGTCAGAAGATATCAAACATTTTATCATGAGTCATCTATATCTAATTGGCATGTTAGTCATGAAGAAACATCTAAAAAATCATTCATCAATTGGTCCAACAAATATTTAGCTGTCATTGTCTTCTTTAGTGGCTTTTGTCAAAATCTTCTTGCATGGAATTCATTTTGTTCCCCATCTTTGTGGTATTTTTGAGTGTCAAAAAAGATAGTTATATTTAATCCATATATTTTAATCCAAGCTTCCAAATAGATCTCTATACCCTAAAAATCAACGGTAGTTTTGTTTTTATTTTTCTTAAACAGACCGATAGAAAGAGCATCCAAGACATGTTGCCTCTTATCTGTTGTGGTAGAATCAATCAAATTTATCCTTATAGATTTTATCATCTCAAATGATAATCCTAACTAAATTTTTTTTGGTACAACATTTATCTACATACATTGTTGAAATCTCACTATCTATGCTTTCATCTAACTCCACTTGGATGAGTGAAGGGTTTGTCTGATTTCTTTTTTGGCCCGAGTATTTATAGGCATGATTTAATTTTTTTGGATGCCTTTATGCTAGGAATGTCAGGTAAAGAGTGAATTAATTATGCACTATGTCCTAAACATTTCTAATTTCTTTCTCCTTTGGTGTTATGTATGGTAAATTGATCGCTCTATAAGTCTTAGTGTCCACTATTTTGTTGGAAGGCCATCTAATGATAGATGTTTCAGTCACCTTTATACTATGAGTCTCAAAATGTCGTATAACTTGCCTTATGTAAATTCCCAATTCATTTTCTAACATTGGGATAGGAATGAAACCAAAAATATCCCCTGAATGTGTAAATTCAAGATAATGAAAAACAATTTTTTCATCATTTGCAAGTGTTGTACATATGTGAAACAAATATACCCTTTTACCAATAAATTTTTTACTTAGGATTTTAAATATGGTGGGATCATCAATATATATAACAAATAAATCCAAGCAAGGGTTTTATTTTTACAATGGTTGTATATGCAAAACTAAACTCAAATCATTTTGTCTTTCTCCATGTCATTTTCTATAGAAAACTTGTCTGTGACGTGTTGCATCATTTTTGTGCTCTATATAGTAAAACTATCAACTAAATCCCCTAAATTATCCATAAAAGCTATGGGAAATAGAAGCGATAGAGTTGGATCAAAATCTTTAGTCACATTAATTAAAACTTACACATTCAATATGTATTTCCTCATGTGACATGTGGAAGTGAGATTTATGGGTTCCAAAGATCTAACATCTAGACCTACCACTCTGTGTATTATTCCTTCACCACTAACCTTACCAGTATTTATAAGAGAAACATAGTCTCCACATTGGAAATCCATTCACGTATGATTTTTTAGCCTAGACATTTGAAAAAGACATGAGAAGAGTTGTTAATCACGTTCTTTATAAAATCACTCCAATTTTTACCTTTATGTAAGAGATAAAGCTATATTTATACCATAACATAAGCATGGAGATATGTCAAAACCTAAAAATGTTAAAAAGGTAATGTATAACATTTTTTTAATGGCATGGTTTATGTCAATCCAAAAAAATAATAACTTTTAATATCATATACTGTATACTTTAATTCTTATTTCATCCTACTTTGAAGGTATATTCTAGGAGATACATTTAAAAAATGCATAAGAGCAGAATAACAACATAGATAAAAATATCTAATTAAGTCAATATTCAACCATGTATATTATTAACATACAAAATGATATTGATCAATGGAGGTTTTGAGAAAAATTATATAAAATGATTAGCTTCTTATATTTTGGGATCATATATGTGATTTGAATCTCTATTGTGGACCCAAAATTTTGAAGGTATCTCTTAGGAGATACCTTTCAAACACATGTATGGGTACCATTTAAGGCTTGAAGGAAGAACTAGGTGATACGAAGAAGGAACTTATAATACCTTCAAGGGTACCCATGACATTAAGATTAAGACTTCATTTTTCAATAGTCAAGGTCATGTGGCATGTACCCATGAACCTGCAAAATTTCAACACTCAAAAAATATTTCAAGTTCACCAAGTGAGTGACTCTCCATGATTATGCTAAGCATCTCCATCTCATTTACCCTGAGACTAATAGATTGAAATTAATGTATGAGATACTTGGGCAAGTGAGAAATTGAGATCATTTTAAATTTCATCATCCTAATCATCCAAAGATTGACTCAAGAAAGACATTATATGAAATCTCTCAAGTAAATGACTCAGTGTGATCCTACAAAGTGACACCATCCTATGATTTCAACGTGATCACAGTGTGACCATCCCATTAATCTGATGTAATAAAAGTGTCACCATCTTGTGAGTCGAGTGAAATTAAAATACAAAAAATAAAAGCAAGTTGTCAAAGCCATTGACACCATTAATTCACATTAATTGAGTAGCCTTATATAAAATATAGTGAATCCAAAGGCAATATATGCAATTTGTAGAGCCAATTACACTCATATTTCTAGTGAACTAAAAAATTGTAATCTTGAGTTTGAACCCTCATGAACCAAAAGTTTCACAGCTGCATAATCATGGCCTCCTCATCTCAAAGTTCACCTCCTCTATCTATGTATTCAATTATAGAACTAATAGATATATTGACAAAGTGTTTAATGAAGCTTCTCTCAAACACAATTTCAAGCACTTATCTTCTATTTGAGAAGAAGTTGACAAGGCCAAAACCTTATATTTTGAAGGACCAAATCTATGCATTCTAACAAAGGTACCAAGATGACCTATTAGAAATCGAGATAGTGGGTCTACATAACATTGCATCTAAACTTGAGGTAATTCCCTACATCAACTTATTATTTGATTTATTTACAAATGGTAAAATTTTTGGCAAAATCTTGCACTTTCACCAAAACAGCACACTATTGGCCCACCTTAGTGGTAGAGCATTCAAAAGGTACTACAAGATACCTACCCCTAAGATGGCATACAACCAAACTTTAGTGAATACCTAGATACATTCCAATAATGTAGACACCAAAATACAAGAATGGGCCCATGACCTCATTATTTTTGTAATTAGAGGCCTTATTTATGCTATTCTAATAGCCACTTTTTGACTTGGAGTCAAAATTACCATGACCCTATTAAATAGAATCTACAATTTCCTAAAAATGACTTATGTGAATGAGGTGTGCATTCCCCTACTTGACTTTATTCTTACCTCTAAAAGGATAATGTCCATAGGGGAAATCATTAGTTCTAACATCATCAGCACAATAACCAATCTAAACAACTCCCCAAATCATAACTTTTATATGATGTCCTACATGGTGGATATTATAACTGGAACCATCTATGCATCTTTTTATGAGCCTTAGGATCCTTATAAATAATACCCTATTATTAGGATATGTGAAAGGCTAAACATCTTCCACATTCATAAGTTTAGGGGGAACATGACCAAGATTATTGAGACCATCTACCCAATGGTATACTAGGGTATATATGGCAAAGATATGCCGAAGCTCTCAGATCAAATCAAGAAGATCATAGGTAACATGGGGTATTATTGGCTCTATTTAGACTACACCATAATCAAGATAGAGGGCACTAGAGCCTACCCTATGTATCTACCTGATTTGGTCTTAGACAAAGTTGTCGAAAAAGAAATTACTACCCAATTGGCTCACACAGTGGATGTTCAACTAAGAAATAAGAGGTAGGGAGTTGTGCACATGACTCCCCTTATTATTGGTAGGATTCAATACACAAAATGGGAATACTTTCAAATAGTGGGAAAACCCAAACCCATTCTGATTTTAAGTGTTCACCCTATAAAGTATGGGAGCCCACAAAAAATGTGAGAAAACACCTAAAGAGACGTAGAAGAATGGTAATGATTGACTAAGGGAATGTACACACTTAGAATGATGAGGTATTTATGAATTTATTGAACAACATAAAGTTCCATACTAGGATGAATAAGGTTTCCATGTTAATGGTGGTGGCCAAGTACATATAATATAATACTAAAAAATCAAAGAGCAGGACAAGAATATTGAAAATGAAAACTAGGTTTTAGAGCCTCCCAAGGGGCCCTTTAACAAATGGGAACACAAGAGAAAGAAACCCCTTAGTCATCTCCTCATGATGCTCCACCCTCCATTTCTATTGTAGCAACTACTATAGTGGAAATGATGCTTTCTCCACCCTTTACAACACAAGGCACCATAAATGCTATGGGTAGTGGTAGAATTTTCCCTATGTTATTTTTTCTTCCACTCACCATAATTCAAAAAGTTTATCTTCCTTCCTCTCCTTAGTCAATTTTCCTCTTCCACCTTCACCAATAATTCATGCAACATCCACCACTATGGATATTAGTGGATAGTTATCTATTTTTCCCTTTCTTCCACTCACTACAACATAGGAAGTTCCTCTTCCTTCCTTCCTCACCTTAACTACTAGTTTACATCCATCCATTCTCCCCTCATCTCCACCCAATATCACAATTATTTCATCAATTGATGCTCCACTTCTCTCCACACAAAATTCCACCCCCACCATGGAGATTATTGTATACAAAATGAAACCTAAGACTCCTTTGACCTCACCATGGCATGAACCTATCTAAGAGACACCTAATGAGGGATAAAGGGGATGCTTGAAGGGAGGGAAGGGTTATAGAATAATAGAACCCATAGAGGTATTGGATAGTGATGATTAAATGAATAAATTTCCCTTAGATTAAGGAGAATGGGAAGGTGAATCTAAGATAACACTCTTAGTATCTATCAATGAGACTACTAAAAGTGATCCTAAGGATGAATAGCTTAAAGAAGAAGAGGCCCATTTAGAGGGTATATATTTTTGGGGGACTAGTTCATTTTCCATAGAGATACTTCCATAAGAGGGAGACACCAAGGATGAAGTAGATTCAATACCCTTGGATTTCACAAGTGGAAAATCAATGAGAGTGTCTACAGTTCCATCCCAATAGACAAAAAATATAACTACCATAATAGTTCTCCTAGTTGCTTTTGTGCCACATGTAAACACTTTAGCCCACTATTTTTTGTATTCATCTTCTATAATTTATACTATAGTTACAAATACTATTATCACTCCCTCTCATTCTTTAAATTATTTGAATGAGATTCAGGTTAGTCCACTGCATAATTCACCTCTACCACTACCATTGGGCTCACATTTGAGAGCCTAGTCACAACCTCTATTTTTGTTTCACCTATTTCCACATATCAACCATCCACCCAAATGGGGATGCCACTAACCCAACATACCCACACCTATAATGTTGTGGTGACAAACCAAAATGAGCTATAAAATGGCAAGTTGCTTCTATAAATAATGCCCCCTAAAAAGGTTACTAATTAGAAGTGGGCAATCCCACCTTTCCCACAAATAGGACCCTCTTACCCTAAGCCCATGCTCCCTCTAGGAAAGTCTAATGTGAAAATCACATCCCTCTAATGTGAGCTCTCTACCCCAGGAGCACCTTTATACCTTTATGGATTCTACAGGGGGGATGATCAAGGAAATGTTCAAAGGATGTGATCAAGACATTGAATAATTATAATTAATAAATACCATATAATATTTTATGGACATCATTGACAGTGTACAAGGTGTGGCCATGAAGCTATACAATATTATCCAATTAATCAAAGCTATAAAAGGGGAGTCACAACCCTAATGGGGAGATGTATACACAGAGGTAGAGAAGATGGAGAAAATGGAGGCTAAACTACAATTTTTGAGTGGAGTAGTTAGGAACAAAGCTTATGCCCATTTGACCTTGATATCAACCATTGATGTTGCCTCAGCACAAAACTACATAGATACTAGGAGAGATTCCTTGATTGAATAGTGCCAAGACATGAATTCTTTGGTCCTCTAGTTGAACAATCAGGAGAGGCAATTTATGGATATTTTGGGAGATATAAGGATCAATAATGTAGTCACTCCACCTAGAGATTTTGTATATATATCCAATTTTCAAGACCTTATCTATGCAACTACCTACATTTTTAGAGTAGAGGTTAAGGGCACTATCTATAGAACATTCAAAGAAGTGAAACACCTAGTGAGTTTTGTTATAAGAAAGGTTCTTAGTGTAGAAACACTTTACATAGAGATTGGGGCATCACTAAATATACATAGAAATTTGATGGATAAGATTCCTCAAATTTTGAAAAGACCCCTATTAGACTTCAAGGTAGTTGAAATTTACTTCTAGGTTAGTCGTACTCTCTACCTCTAAATTTAGGTGAGAAATCAGGCCTTGATACCCTTGGTCACCCCATTGGAAGTTGTAGTTTCAACTATTACTCCAACTATGAATCATATTCCAATTAAAACGGTCCCCTTAATTACATGCCACACTATGACAATGAATTTAGATATGATGGTAATGATTTCATTTGTAACTATAATAGTTATAACAGTCACCAGTGCAAAAGTACCACCATTTATAGCTTCCACATCATAGACATCCCCTCTTATAACTACATGCCTTTTTTAAGAGTCTTTCCTATTGTAACCTTTTTTTTATCTCCAACAATATGTTGAGTGTTACGTCAACTTTGCTTGAGAGATGAATGTGGACCCATCCCAAGCCTATGAAAAGTTTATCACCCTATCTAATCATACAAGAGAAATTTTGACATCAAATATAGATTAAAAAAATCCTTGGGGTTGTTCTACATGTTTATATTGTATTGTGGTCTCTTCCATTTCTTGTCATTGATCTAGTATCTTAGATATTTGATATATGCAATAGAATTTTTAAAAGTTATAATATGAGTTACTAAAGTTATGTTAATGAATAATGTGTCATATCAAATCTAGTTGATAGATCTTAGTAACTATTTATGGAATAATTTCTTGTTAAGATAATTTAGATTTTGGGAGACACCTTAAAGTGCATTGTAATACTATCAAGGGTACCCTTCTGCACATTTGAAAGGTATCACCTAGGAGATACCTTAAAGGTACCTATTATCACCAAATATTGCACCTTATAAGAGGGTGTTCGATGTTTGTATATATTTAGGCAACATAGGAACACTTCTACATATGTGGGTGTACTTATAATGGAAGTGAGCCTCTAGGTTTAAGGGCTAGCTTCTTGAATATATCTTAAAGTGATTATCACCTAACTAACTATTTACTTATGGGAAAAGGGATATAAGTTTGCATGAAATGAAATTAATCTAAGGGGGTGATATACCAATATGATTTATATATGACCATTATATTTCTTACACTAAGAAACAAGGCATACAAACTAGCTTCCAAGTCCTAAAAGATTCTAACACGAGTGTTTCAATATGGAGGTGAGATGCATGAAGGATATCTAAGGTAAGTAAACCATAAGATAGTTTAAAATACTAAGGCTCATTGTATACTTAATATAAAAACCCATACACTTTACAACACTTCATATGACCTTCTATAATGGGAACTCTTACATAAACATGAAAGGATAAGGAGAAGAAAGGATAGAATATTATCACTTTGCATCACCATACATCACTTTGCACACTTATAAAAATGTTCATGAACTCAAAACCAAACTTACATTAATTTTTAAAATGTAAAATACAATGTCATTCTATCATGGCTTCACCATACATGGAGTGGAATTTTTTTACAAGAGCCAAAATGGCTACTACTTATAGAATTTCAGAGGGAGGAGAAAATAATGAAGTCCAAGAGTCACTATGACATGTGTCATGTTGAGAAAAAGAGTTATAAATATTTTAGAATTAATGTGATATAGACCATTCATATTTTAATAGCATAAATATCCCTTAAAATGCATGAAACTCCTAAAATGTGGTAGAGGATTCTTCTTGCTTGCTCAAAAAATTGCCTTCATCATTTGGCCCTTTTGGAGTGTCCTACAACTAACTAGAGATATAAGTGATGATTTAATTTAGGGTTATGGGTTGTGTACATTACATAAAATTCATTAGTTACATTCCTAATCATCAATATTCTTCAAGAGATGAGCTATCACTACCTGTAGTCTAGGTAACTCCTCTTTCACTATCTTGCTCACTAGCTTGTTCACTTTGGTGGTCTTGACTGGCTGAAGTGAAGGCACCTAAAAAAACACTTATGCTATTTAATTATACAATAAAAGGACATGAGGAGTTATCTCAATTCCCAATCCTTCTCCCAAATTTAATTGCATCTCTTGAAACCTCTTAGAACCTATAAAACATCAAAAATAGTTAATAAAACCTCATTTCCCCCTATTCGTACAAGTAGGGAACACCTAAAATGATTAGTAAGGATATATATAGAGTGGTATAAAATTTAAAATAGCTTTCATACCCATTTTGTTCCATATGGATATCTTTTTTTCTTCATTTTCTCGATTGGGTCATGAATCAGGGTTTTGGAGAGTTTTAAGATCTTTTCATTCTTAACCTTTGTTCATGAAGATGTGACATTGAAATAAAGAACCAATCACAAAAAATAAATTTTTGGAACCTTATTCAACTTTTATAATCTCCATTCATAGTATCTAGGAAGATGTGAGCATTTCAACCTAGCCTATCAAGCTTTGTATACCATTCTGCATAGGCTTAAATTGGTATTAGGCTAAAAGTGGATTTATTTTGGACTTTATTTTCATCTAAAGATATTATTCATACCTTATAAATCTCTTCAAACATACTCAACTCATCATATTGGTCACCTAAGTCTATAAATGAAATTGAACTTCTAGTTGGGCTTTAGGCTTGATTTGGACCAAGTAGATTTATCTACTCCCATATGAGTTTTGAATATATTGATTGCTTATAGATACCTATGCATGGTTTTATATACTTATCCATACCTATCACATATTTTAAAACTTATTTTAAATGTAAACCCAACCCTTACCTCACCTACTTATCCTTTTCCTTCAAAGTCTATAGTATTGCACCATAGGAGAGTACCCCATGTCTGAGATAAAATAAAGAGTACTTACCCTATTAATCTAGGAAAATTTAATATTATAGGATCTTACCCAAGTTATGGATACATTATATATAAATTTTTATCCCTTGATCATATTATTAGGCCCTTCAAATGCACTAAAACCTAAAACAAACATATGGAGTAAGTTGATTGTATGTAGGGTTTATGAGGTGGTCTTGACTAAGCTTAAATGGTAGCATACAAGTTCAAAGTATTTTTTTTGGTGACCCAAATAATATTTTTATCTCATTTTTATATATTCACATGCTTGGGTCCATAAAATCCTTTTATCTGACATGTTTGCCTATGTGGCATCTCCTTGCCATGATATTTGCTTTGGACACGTGTCTTCACCTTGTGCCTCCTAGAAATTTGATCAAATCTTCTCTATCAATATACTTGGGAGTCTCATAGCCTTGAATTTCAATGTTGGCCATTGATATTTGATCCAAAATTTTGATAATGTGATAATTGGCATCCCTATGTGCCCTATTATCAGTCTTCATCTAGTTAATGTTCTTATTCCATGTGATGGCCTTGTATACAATCTAGGCTCATTAACGTATGAAATCAATTTGAACCATTGATATCCATCAACATGGTTAAATTTTAATTGGATATCCTTGATTTGGATGATCAAACATGCATCATTGATCTATTGAACATATGACCAAATGTGAGCCATTGATTTGTTGAGCATATGATCTAACATGATTTGTTAATCTACTGAGCATACAATCAAATGTGGGATATTGATACACTAAACATATGATAAAATTTAGATCATTGATATTTTACCAATTCACCATGATTATGACATATGCCACCATCATTTTCAATCTCAAGATCCTTTTACCTATTGATTTCATGCTCATTATTAGATCCTTGATCTGGATCAAACACACATTGTGGATCATTCTTGACTTATGACCCCAGTCTTCAATGCAGATCATAAATCAAAATTTTTATGTAAGAATACACACCATCAATATTTATTTGGGTTAATTTGACTTAGTTACTTTGGGTGATCACTCACATTTCATTGATCTTTGATTCGGGCTTTCAAAATTATGACACTTGGCAGCCTTGTGTTCAATTCGTATCTTAAGCTTTATGAAAGTTTGTTAATCGATATAATTATGAATTAAATTTTAGAAAATAATTAAATATTACATCTTATACATGTATACATAAGGTTTTCAAGTATATTAACTTCCCTTAAAGTATCTCATATACATTATGATCGGTGTTATCATCAGCCAAATACCATCCTCTTGATCCAATACCTTCCATCATGTTATAAAATTGTTATTTAATTCATACAAGTTACCTTATATTCACCCATTTTTTGAAATTCTAGAGCATGTCAAGCATGTAAATGAGTCTAAGGAAGTTGGAGATCCATCCCACAAGATTCTCCCACATGCCATTCTCTTTCATACAATGTACACCTTTTAAAACTTCTTATTTTGCAAGTTATTTTCTTGATTTTTAGTTATCCCCCAATAGATATTAGTTAGAATCTAACATTATTGATAGGAATTTACACCTTGGACATTATAAGGAAGTTAGGAACACATGGACACCTTGAAAACCACACTGCTTGCATTTAAAGCTCATTTAAGACCTTTAAGCGACTCAAAATGACAAAGGACTAATTATACTATGACCAAGGATAAAATGAAATAAAATAACATTTAATGAACTATGAACACCCTATGACATTATACTAGACCCATATCTAAGTTTTTTAACTATAGGGGGTTGACCCATTTTGACTTGTGGTCAAAATGGTCAACATTATTATTGATTTCCCAAGGGTGGTATGCTTGTTATGCTATGACTAGTTGCCTAATCCTATCTATTGGGCCATGGAGTCAATTGTAAACTATTTTGACACATAATTTTCCTTTGACAACACACAAAACACAAGGAAAATACACATAAAACAAGAAACACATATGTGTTTAACTAGAACACTTATGAAACACAACACAATTGAAATAAAGACACACACACACACACACACATCTATTCAAATATTTACAAACCTCACTCTTGAGGTGAAACATCTTATCATACCTTTATCAAGATAAAAAATGATCCCCTTTGCATCTTTGTCACTCCATGAGGGTAGTCTAGCCTTAGGAACATGCTCATCACCAATCAATTGCACTTGTAGGTGGTCAATAAGCTTACCAAATCTATGCCATCTCTTATCTACAATTGGATTGTTTAAAACCTTCATCAATGATATTTCTTGTTCTCTAAGTGCCTTGATTAGGGATGCAAATACTATGATCTTTGTCATATCCATTGGATGCTCTCTGAAAAAAAGTAGAGTAGAGTGTACAACAGTCCTCTCAACCTTATCTTTTTATAGGATAGAATGTTATGGATGTTAAAAAGCATCAATATTATATTCTTCATGATTCAACATTTCTAAACATGGCTCAATCTCAGATGGAAATATTGACTATTCTTAAGGCATAACAATTTCTACTTTGACTTTACTCTCCATGTTCACAACTCCTTAGGCAAATACTACATCAAGTTCTTTCATGGTTGCAGATTCTTGATCATAAGAATGAAATTCTACTTTGTGCTTGATGGAACACTCAACAACATGATTAGTCTTATTATCAACCTTGACATGAAATGGAGAATCTCTTGGAGAAAATCAAGTCTTACCAAACTTATCAAACTTTTTACATATTGCATTGAACCTTTGCCATAAGTCATTCTCATCTATTTCATGAGTATAAACATTAAGATAATGTTAATAAATATCAAGGATAAATACATCATTCTTCCCATTATGGTGCTAAATTATATTCATCAAGCTATCATCCTCTACTCATAAATCATGTAGTCACCTTCAGTAACATGAGAATATTTTTACTTACCTCAACTCCTTCAAATGACTCTTCATGCATGATATAACTACAAAGGTTAGTTTTATAAAAGTATGCATAAGGATCATTACCATAAGCATATAATCCATACCCATATAATAAAAAATCAGAAATGCCCTCAATTTTATAAGCTCCATCATCCACATTAGGCTCCTCCTCATTGATCACACAATTCAAGTTAGAGCTTGTTACAATGTAGGGATCAATATGAAATATTGAAAGAGGATGAGTTATAATAGTCATATTGGTTCCATACCTTGTCCTAAAGGCCAATAAATACCAATCATCTGAGAGATGTCCACCTATCTTGGCTATAAAGTCTCTTGAAAGGCATATTGTAAAGTGAGTTGGGAGGTCAACAAAAACTAAATCTTGGAGGATAGGAAAACTAGAAAAATCATGCAAGAAAACCTTCAATTTTTTTATTAGCCATATTGTATTAGTAGGTGTACCATATAGTTATATCACTCATTTTATATGAGGCTCATATTTTAGGCCTAACTTATCAGTTACAACTTTGGGCATGACTGATGTAAAGGCACCACTATCAACTATGCAATTATGGACTAATTTGTAACCCACTATGAGAGTGAGATAGAATGGTGGAGGTTTATCAACCCTAGTAGATGGTTCACTAATTTTTTTTATGGTAATTTGTGATACCAACATGGCCATGACTCTAACTTGAAGGTGAGAGACTAGTAGGGATAGTATAGCTATTTTTATAGAATCTCTTTTTGGCTAAGCATATGAAGGACATCGCAAAGAGAAATGGATGTATTGGTATTATTTAATGAGTATACAATATTTATAGTAGACATACCTACTTTTTCTTGGGCCTTTGGAGGAAAAGGATTGCTTGTAACTTGAGGAATTAAAACACCTTGAGTAGATATTACCACATTTTGACTTAGAGCAAGTGTAGGTGTGTTTGGCACTGTTATGCTTGCAGCCATAATTGGCTACCTTGGAGGAGGATTAGATGAAATTTTAGGAAAACTATTATCACCTTATAGATCCTTCCTCTTAGTCCTTGTATTTTATAAAATATATGCTCCTTGATTGAGTACTAAAGTTTCTTCCACCAAAATTTTTGTGAAGCTTTCTCCATGAGGTTGTCAACCTTCATTTTATTTCATCATGACTTTATCTTTGGGTGATAAGAGAGGAGTGACTCCTCCTTGAGAAACAATATATTTATCTCCACCTTCATTAGTATCCATGAATTTTCCTTACTTCAAATCTTCTTCCTACATCAAGTTACTATGCATAGGTACCATTTCCATTGCATTAGTGGTGGAGTTAGGATTGTACACATTGGTAGGCTTATTAGAGTTAGGTTTCCATTAAACTCTTCCTCTTCCATATTTTTTATCAAATTTATGAATTTTGATAGGAACCTTACTACATATTTCCTTGCTTATTTTGAGCTTCTAGAGCTTGGCATCTTGACTCAAAGAACTTAGACCTTGATTACCAATCAACATCATCTTATGCCTTCTTAGGAGAATCTCTAGGCTTGGTATTATCATTGGGAATTTGGGCCACATTTAGAGTATTAGAAGAAGTTTGAGACAATGGAGGCATATAAACCTTAGAAAGAAACCTTCCAGCTAGAATGAGACCATTTTCATATTTTATGACAAGTTCATATGCTTTAGGAAGAGTGGAACCACCCATGGATTAAATCATGATAGTAATTTCAGTACCAATGGCTCTCGAGTAGGTGGGGAACACAAAACTAGTAGGTGGTCTAACCAGATGAGGTAATCTATACCAAGTCTTTTGAAACCTCTCATTGAAGTCATGAATTATTTCTTTGGATATTATTTTGATCACATTGAGCTGATGGATAAGAGAGGTATGATCACTTTTATCTTTAAATCTTGAAGTTAACAACACTCCAAAGTCTTTCCATGATGTGACACATCTACTAAGAAAATTATTATACCAATCAAGAGATTTCCCTTTAAGGGACATGGAAAGGAGTCTAATGGAAATATTATCTTAAGTGACATTGTGGAATCTAAGAAATTTATATATATCCCTGATGTGTTCACTCGTTATAACATGGCTCTCACCAATGAATGTAGGCACACCTTTTGTGGCATTGGGGGGAATAACATCATATGCTTGAAGATTAATTGGATTCTCAGTATTGAAGGTAGGAAATGCATGTTATTTATCCATGTCTTCTTCAAGATCTTTAATTTATTCAACCTCTTCACTCTCTTCACTTATTTGGCTAGCAAAATCCTCTTGGTCTTCAAAAAGTAGATTAGGACGAGGGTATTGAACTTCAAGAGTAATTTCAAGCTACATAAATGGATAATTGGTATTGAGAACTATTTTAGATGATGACTTAGTGAGAACCATGAATTATGATAATAATTTAATAATTAAAAAGTTGATTTGAACAAGATTTTACCTTGAATGGAGTCACCAAATACTGAGTAGCACACCAATTTGTAATTGATGTTTTTAAGACTAGCATTCACCTTGACAAGTTGTCTTGAAGACAATAGTCCCAAGGGGTATTATATAAATATTTTCACCAAATATTTCACCCTATAAGAGGGTGTTCAATCCTATTATATATTTATGCAACATGTGAATACTTCAAGGTATGTGGGTGTACCTATAGTGGAAGTGAACCTCTAGGTTTAAGGTCTAGCTCCCTTAATATATCATGAAGTGCTTATCACCTAACTAACTATTTTATTATGGGAAAATATATATAATTTTTCATGGAATTAAAATAATATAAGAGGGTGATACACCAATATTATTTCCATATGACCATTATATTTCTTGCAATAAGAAACAAGGAATACAAACTAGCTTCCAAGTCCTAAAAGATTCTAACATGAGTGTTTCAATATGGAGGTGAGATGTATGAAGGCTATCCAAGGTAACTAAACCATATGATAGTTGAATACACTAAGGATCATTTTATACTTAATATACAAACCCATACACTTTACAACACTTCATATGACTTGATAGAATAGGAACTCATACATAAACATGAAAGGAGAAGGAGAAGAAAGGATAGAAGATTATCACTTTGCATCACCATACATCACTTTGCATAATTATAAAAAAGTTCATGAAATCATAACCAAACTTGAATTAATTTTTCAAATTCAAAATTCAATGTCATTCTAACATGGATTTTCCATACATGGAGTGGAATTTTTTACAAGAGCCAAAATGGCTATTACTTATAGAATTTCAAAGGGAAGAAAAAAGAATGAAGTCCAAGAGTCACTAGGATATGTGTCATGTTGAGAAAAGGAGTTAGAAATGAATGAAAATGAGTTTAATAAAAAATATTCAAGATATAATCAGACAAATGGTCCTCAAATTCATAAAACTCATGAAATGTGGTAGATGATTCTTCTTGCTTGCTCAAAAAATTGCCTTCATCAATTGGGCCTTTTGGAATGTCCCATAAATGAATAGGGATAGAAGTGATGATTAAATTAATGGAGAGGGGTTGTATACATGAAAAAACATGCATTGGTTTCATCCCTATTCATCAATATTCTAATGGAGATGAGCTATCACTACCTATAGTCTAGGTAACTCCTCTTTCACTATCTTACTCAGTCATTTGTTCACTTTGGCAGTCTTGACTAGCTAAAGTGAAGGCACTCTTATTAAAACTTATGATATGTTATTATATAATAAATGGACATGAAGGCTTATCTCAAGTCCCAATCCTTCTCCCAAATTTTATTGCATCTACTAAAACCTCCTAAAACTTATAAAAAATTAAAAACAATCAAGAAAACCTCATTTCCCCCATCTGTTCAAGTAGGGAAAACCTCAAAAGATTAGTAAGGATATATGGAGAGTTTTATAAAAGTTCCAATAACTTTCATGCCCATTATATTCCATTTGGATAGCTATTTTTCTTCATTTTCTCCATCGAGTCATGAATCATAGTTTTGGAGGGTTTTAAGCTCTTTTCATTCTTAGCCTTTATTCATGAAGATGTGACATTGAACTCAAGAACCAATTCCAAAAAATTAATGTTTAGGACCCTCTTCAAATTTTCTAAATTCCTTAAATATCCATTCATAGTATCCAATAATATGTGAGCATCTCAACCTAGTCTATCAAGCTTTGTATACCATTCTACATAGGCCTGAGTTGGTCTTACAACAAAAGTGGATTTCCTATGGAATTTATTTGCATCTAAAAATCTTAGGAATACCTTATAAATCTATTCAAACTCATCAAATTGTTCACCTAAGGCTAGAAATGAAACTGACCTTCAAATTGGGCTTTAGGTCTAAATTAGACCAAGTAGATTTGTCTACTCCCATGTGAGTTTTGAATATCTTGATTGGTTCTAGCTAGATATGCATGTTTTTACATGTTTTTCCCTACCTATCACAACTTTCAAAACTTATTTTTAAGGTTCACCCAACCCTTATCTCACCTAGTTCTCTTTTTCCTTCAAAGTCTATAGGTTTTCACCATAGGGGAGTACCCTTTGTCTGAGACAAAATAGAGGATACTTCCCCTATTTTCCCAAGAAAATTTAATATTATAGGACCTTACCCAAGTGATGGAGACATTTTGTATAAATTTTTATCCCTTTATCATATCATTAGGCCCTTCAAATCCACCAAAACCTAAAATAGACTTATGGAGTAAGTTGACTGTCTACAAGTTTTATGAGGTGGTCTTGGCTGAGCTTAAGTGGTGACATACGAGTTCAAATTATTTGATTTGGTAACCCAAATCATATTTTTATCTCATTTTTTATACATTCACATGTTTGGGTCCACAAAATCCTTTGGTCTAACATGTCTATCTATGTGGCATTTCCTTGCCATGTTATTTGCTTTGGATACGTGTCTTCACCTCATGCCTCCTAGAAATTTTATCAAATTCACTCCATCAATATCTTAGGGAGTATCCTAGCCATGAATTTTAACATTGGCCATTGATATTTAATTTGGGCTTGTGATATTGTGACACTTGGAAACCTTGTGTGCCTTCTATGTACCTTGTTGTTAGTATTCATCTAGTTAACACTCTTATGCCACATGTTGGCCTTGCATATAATTTGGGCTCATTAACTTACTAACTCAATTTACACCATAGATATCTATATGCATGGTTGAATGTGCACCATATATCTTTGATCTAGATGATCAAATGTGCATTGTTAATATACTGAACATACGATCAAGTATAGGTCATTGATCTGCTAAATATATGATTAAATATGGGCTATTGATCTATTGAACATATGATCAAACACAGGCCATTGATCTGCTAAAATACTATCAACTATGGGCCATTGATCTGATACCAATTCATTATGATTGTGACACATGTCACCATCATGTTCAATCTTAAGATCCTTTGACCTATTGACCTCATGTTTTCCATTAGATACTTGATCTAGATTAAACATGCATCATTGATCTTTCTTGACTTATTGACCCCAATCTTTAACATGAATAATCGATCAAAATTTATACATAAGAATATGCACCATCGATCTTGATCTGGGGGAATTCACCTTATTGACTTTAGGAGATCACCCACGTGTCATTGGTCTTTGATTCAAGATTTTGAGATTGTGACACTTGATAGCCCTACATTCAATTCATATCTAAAGTTTTATGAAAGTCTATAACTTGATACAATTGTGAATTCAACCATAGAACATAACTACATGGTCCATATTATACATGGATATATAATTTTTTCAAGTATATTAAATTCCCTTGAAATATCTCATAGACTTTATGATCAACACTATCATTAGTCAATACCATCCTCTTGATCCGATCACTTCCATCATGCATGATACTTGTTATGTAATTTATACAAGTTACCTAATATTCACCTATTTTTGGAAATTCTAGAGCATGTCAAGCATGTAAATGAGTTTGAGGAAGTTGAAGATCCATCCCACAATATTATCCCACATTCAATTCTCTTTCGTAGGACATACACCTTTTGAAACTCCTTATTTTGCAATTATTTTCTTGAATTTTAGTTATCACCTGCAAGCTTTCAATTAAAATCTAACATGTCTAAAATGGACTAACACCTTGGATGTTGAAAGGAAGTTATTAACACATGGACACCTTGAAAACCACACCACTTGCATTTATTGCTCATTTATAACCTCTAAGTGACTCAAAATGACATAAGGACTAATTAGACTATGATCAAGGATAAAATGACATAAAATCACATCTAATTAACTATAAACACCCTATGACATTATAATAGACCCCTATTTAAGTTTTTTACTACACGGGGTTGACCCATTTTGACTTTTGGTCAAAATGGTCAACATTACCTTTGAAGGGACTACAATGCACTTCAAGGGTTCTCTTAGGAGATACATTGAACATGCATACTATTGGAATTTTCTTTCAAGGTATCTCATAGGAGATACCTTGAAGGGACTTGTAGTACCTTCGATGGGTCTCTTAGTGTCTACCTTTAACATGTACATGATTGGAATTTTCTTTAAAAGTATCTCCTAAGAGATACCTTGAAGGGCATTGTAATACCTTCAAGGGTGACCTTATGCACGTTTTAAATGTATCTCCTAGGAGATACTTTCAATTTACCCTTGAAGGTAATATAATGCCCTTCAAGGTATCTTCTAAGAGATACCTTGAAGGGTCTTATAGTACCTTCAAGGGTTTTGCTAGTAGATACCTTAAACATGCACATGATTAGAATTTTATTTCAAGATATCTCCTAGGGGATACCTTGAAGTGCCTTGTAATACCCTCAATTTTGATTGTAAAGGTTATTACAAGGGATTTTATATAAACTTTGTGTGTGATAGACATTCGAGTTATGGCTATATGAGTGAATGTGTAGAGGAATTCAAAAATAATAAATAAAACACCTTCTAATGTGGAAATGCATTTCATATTCATCAATCATGAATTTATTATTTTAAGATTTGTTTATACATTGATTCAAAAGGCATGTCATGATCAAAACGTGTGATCTAAAGATTTTAATATGGAACATACAGTGTTATTATATGATACCAGGTTTAAAGCATTTCCAAGGAAGATGTACACTAGATGGAAAAGACCCTACATTATTCAAGAAGTCTCATAATAGGGTACCATTATTATAAAAGATTTATATAGAACCATATTTCCAAGATGTATAAATGGTTGTAGGCTTAAGCCTTACCACCTTTAATCTCACATCATAACATTTGAGAATAGAAATTATCTTAAGACCAAATCCTTTGGAACAATGTTTGAATAAAATGTCCTAACAGATCCTCCAAATTTAAAATTTTGATATAAAAATATTGAAAAAAACCAAATCCTTTGGAATAATGTTCGAACAAAATGTCTGGCAAACAATTTTTGATCAAAATCCTTAAAGATCAAAGTTTCTAAAAATAAGTTTTGAATAAAAACCCCAAATCACAAAGTTTTCAAAAAAAGGTTGCAAGCAAAATTTATGATAAACAAGTCCTAAACACTTTCTTTGACAAAAAGAACTCCTAACTTAATGTCTAAACAAAATAGTCTTGAATAAAACCAAGTCCCAAAACTTTCATAGTACAACTTATTAAATGCATTTAATAAGTTAGTCTCAAATATAAAATATCATTATTTATACTTTGCTGAAGAAGAAGATTAAGGAGAAATCTAGTAAAAAATTACATGGAGCTCAAATTAATTCTAGGAAAGTGGTGGTGATAAGATAGGTATGGTAAATGGATCACTAACAATTGTGAAAAACCATTAGTGATGAGGTGTTTCAAAAGATTTCATCTTGTTCGAGGTAGATCGAGTTGGGACATGATAGGTGGATTCATTAAACAAAGTGGTTGCATGAAGTGATATAGGGTGACATCAAACACATGTTATGGGGTGATTTAAATGTTTAGGTTATAAAAAAGGTCACTATCAAAGCCAAAATTTTAAAGATGAGTAAGATCACTCATGCACAATTAGTCAATGAATTTAAAGAGGTTGGCAAGATCAAATTAGATGTTGGAAGCCATTAAATGAAGGGGATGAATAATGCCAAAATATTATAGACTTTGGTGAACAAGAATGTTCTATTATCTTCTATTGATATACTCTCATGCAGAAAAATTAAGACCCAAATTTGGGTAGAGCAAAGTAATTAAACAACACAAATTTTAGGTTTAGTCATGGATAGGAGTAAGTTATTGATCCCACTCATAGATGTGTAAAAGCCAAAAATTGAGATTGGGATAGGTCTTCAAGAAACCAAAATAAATGACCTATAACACTTTAAATTTATGAAAATGATTGAAGTTACTCTCTTCACCCCATAAACACAACCAGGTGCACAAGTAGGATCTCTTAAACTTCAACATTCACTTTTGCAGAGAGGTCATACATACCTTGTTAAGAAAATATGAGGGGGGTATTAATTTATCCAAATATGTCACCATCTAGATCAATACGTAGACCATGGTAAGATCCATACGCCTCTCAAATCATGGAAAATCCTTATTTACATACAAAACCACCATATCTCCAATTAATTCATTTGTTCAAGAGAAGTTCCCACTAGGGCAAGTAGAGGAACCCCAATTAACTCCATTGAGGACATTACAATGCACATTATAGTAGAGTGTATTATAAAGAGCTTTTGGTAGACAATGAATCAAGCCAAATAAGTAACAAAAGGAGTAATTAACATTATGTATCACATGATACACATGAATGATAAGTTTAATTAGTTTGAGTTTCTCACATCTAAGCTTACCGCTAATATCAATAAGGTACTTTTAGGTAGCTTGAAAATTTTCTAATATCAATTTTTGGTTTTTTTTATTATGCTTCACCTAATAAAAATCCCTGTTAGGCCAAGTTAATGTTACTACAGACTTTTGGCCTGCTACCCGCCCTCACAAGAATTACTTGGACTAAGACAAGGAAATATTATGATCAACTAGAGTGGTTTAACACATGGTGGATTGAGGATCTAGATTTTATCAAGTCATACCCTCTAATTCCATAGAATGTCATATAATATTTGGGGTAACATGCATCGGTAACCAAGTTGTGTAATGGTATTCAAACCAAGGTGCATGATTTGGCCACACCAACTATGACTCTAATGCCCTTTTTCATCACAATGGTTAAATCACTAGCCAAAGAATGGAGGTATAGAGCCCTAGTGATGAGGTCAGTGCATCCTATTTGATCCATCCCTCTAAGTGCAAAACAACACAAGAAAGTTCAAGAATAATCGTAGCTAGTTTTACAACCACAAGCCTCACCATAGTACTTTGCAACTCACCCACAATAATAAAAAGGAAAACATAAGGGATTTGGATAGAGATCCTCACCACCACCAGTCAGAAAGAGATAAAAAAATAAAGTATTTTTTAGACAACCCACATATGCCAAGGATATTTTATGAGTGTGATATCACAATGTTGGGGGTTGATGAATAGGAAATTATTCAATGCATGATAGAAGACATCAACCAAGGGGTCTATGATAAGGAGGACAAGGAGTTATTGTTTTGGAAAGTAGTGCACACTTGCCAAGTATATAATAAGGTAAGAAGTGACCTTTTGGTCTACATTACATAACCCCCTCCCTCTATTATTATGGATACTATATAGGTCAAGAAGAAGCTCAATGCAAACTTGTGGTAAAAAGTTTCCAAAAATATCCAAAAGTTAGTTTATTACCTAATAGATTGTAGATATACTAGAGGAAAGGAACCCAATATGACCACTGATTCAAAAATAATGTACTCATCATTGGGATAGGCCTTCAGCCATCATACAAGAACATATGGTATCTTTCATAGATTCAACCATAACAAGTAGTGCCCATCAGGTAAAGCCTAGGGGCACGAAAAGACACAAGGATACAGTTGTCCCTCTGGTAGAGTCAAGAAAGAATTTTGTGCATAGAGGTGTGGTTATTAAATCTGAATATTTGAAGAAATCAGAATCTAATATGGAAATAGATTATGTATATGTAATGGAAAGATCTCTACATACCACTATTCATAATTCAATAGAATAAGTGGATGCTACATAGGATACCCTAGATCATGAGGAGGAGGATATGAAGAAAGAAGAGAGGAAAAATATAAAAGTAGAGAAGAACAAAAATAATAAATATGCCATAAAAAAATTAGTTGCACAGGATGCCCAATATGCACAATAGGAACAAGACAAATAATGTGTGGAGGAGGATTAACAACAAAAGAAGTTTGAAGATGCTGAGGTCAGGAAAAAGAAGGATAAAGAAGCTTAGGTTGAGAGAAATAAAGATGAGGAAGAAGAAGTTGAAAGGAAGAGAAGGGAAGACGAAGAAGTAGTATGTAATTATGAAGAGGTGCAAGCTCTATAAAGACAATAAAATAGAATAGGATGCATGAGAGAAATAAGGAAAATAACAACACCAAAAGGTGGAGGAAGCTAAGCACAAGTTGTCAAGGAAAAAATTGAGGCTATTTTCAAAGATAAAGAGGAGGCTAGCACTGAATCTAAGGTTAAGGCAGATGCCAATGCCAAAATTGTATCTAGATCCAAGGTTAAGGAGGTAGCCTAAATTCACAGAGGCTACATCTAAGGCTAAAGCTGAGGAAAAGGTAGAATTAGAACACATAAAGCCACATACTATGAAAGAAAAGGAAGCTAAGGAAAAGGTAGAGGCAAAACATGTCTCATCCCACAAGTATGAAACCCAATTAGGTTTACCAGTATAGACTTCATTGTCAAAGTCTCTCCACTTTACCCAATGGTTATGGGATGTCCTTACCACATCATCTCATCACAACACTTTCTTACTTCCATTGGTTCAATTTATGCCAAATCCTACCATAATCAGAATCATATCTACCATGCTTGCTTTCACTTCCATGGAGATGTCTTTAGATGTTTCTTAGTTGCCATTATCCAAGAAAATTAAAAGAGAAACTACATTCGTAAAATCCATTGCACAAAAGGCTATAGACTTGGAACATATTTGTTTTTGGTTGTGAGAGGAGAAAGTGGAAACATAAAATCAAATTTATAAGGATAGGCAACTCACAAATTCCACTTGCTTTGCTCTGGTTATGCAAGTCCTTGGTGATCAAGTAATGTTTGAGGACAAATGAATCATTGCATTGCTGACTCAACTAACAAAGGATTGGGTGAGTGGACATAAACTATGCACATAAGGGAAAGCTATCCACACTAAAATGGAAGACATTTTTGAACTACTAGAGGAATATTTATAGGTCCTAGATACTTCTATGCATTAGGATAAACATATAGTATAAGGAATACTTGATTGGAGGTAACACCTTGACAAATCCTTGGATTCTATGAAACTAGAGTTAATAATGGTGGATAAATCTAAATATATAATTAGTGATTGAATGGATACTATAAAAACATTAAATTATGCATTTTAATAGTTTTTAGATGATAGGTATATCATGATGAATAAGCTCCAAGTCTAGCAGAATGAGATACTGCACAACACATTTGTGGCTATTCAAGCCCAAAGGACTACAAATAAGTTGGATGATATTATGTCAGATATAAAACTTAAGCTATCAAATGCTAAAGACTTCATCATAGCAAAAGAAGATGTGCACAATTTGATGGTCATTCAGATTTCACTATGCATTTTGCTTACCATGATATAGTAAGTACTTGATAATTGGAAAACACTCAATCATGAACTATTGTAAGTTTAATCAAATATTTCACATATCATAGATTAATATAATTTCATTCCATTATAGGATATCCAAGTAATTTTTCAAAAGAGAAAGCTAGATACAAAGGCACAATCTAGGTAGCCAACCTACACAACCACCTAGCCAAATTTTAACACCACCTCCATAGTAGGTAAATGCATAGTTCAAGTTTTAAATTTAAAAAAAAAACTAAATTGTAACATAATCATAATAATTTGGAGTTGGGATAGTTTGGTTGAAAACCCATAATATGGATTTCCACCTATTTAAGCTAGTCTATGAAAAATTATAAAGCAGGGTAGGCAAGTATGCTACATAGTTAAAAACTGGAAAGGGTAGATAAGTAGTGCACAAAGGGTTTTAATTAGAAAATGACACCTAGAGTGATTACTTCCAATTTTATGAAAGGCTAATATTTTCCATTTTAATCTGAGATCAAAGTTCATATTTTGTCTCAGGATGAAACAATAGTTTAATTTCAGGAAAGTTTTGGATGTGGAGAAGGGACTCTTAAAATCATAATTCTATAATTGATTTACACATGTGTATAGGGTATAATTTTTTCATCTATATGATCTTTTGGATATCTTTGGACTTATTTTCTAAGTGATAGATATAAGAATGCCAAGACTCTTTTATTTTTGTATGGCAAAAAGTTGTACTGTGAAGAGACAAAGATATGTAAAAATATATATATTGTTCTTTGATGTAATGAAACATTGTTTCAATGTGTGATAGAGATTAATAAACTAGCTCTGTTATGGTTTTCCTAAGATTATTTTACATATGCCTAGTGTACAGTGTTTACCTTATTTTTTTTAGCTTGTTCTATCTTGTATTATGTTGTTTATGTTCTAGAATTTTTAACACCATGTCAGTTTATTTTTATATTTGATACTATGTATAAAATTGAATATTTTGTAAATTCACTCATGATATTATGATTCTTTCTTCTTCCTTCTACACAATCTATCCCTGTACTTTGCATATTCTAGAGAATTTATAGTAAACTTTGCTAACATTACTTCAACATGCACATGATTGGAATTTTATTTCAAGGTATCTTCAAGGAGATACATTAAATGGATTTGTAGTACCTTCAAGTGTACCTTGATACATGTTTGAAATGTATAAAGTATCTCATAGGAGTTACTTTTAAACATGTATTAGGGTACCCTTGAAGGTACTACAAGGTCCTTCAAGGTATGTTCTAAGATATACCTTGAATGAAATTGTATCACCTTCAATGGGTATCTTAATAGATACCTTGAAAATACACACATTTAGGATTTTATCTTTCAATAAATATCTTATGAGATACCTTGGAGGGCCTTGTAATACCTTCAATGGTATCGTTATGCATATTTAAAATGTATCTCTTAGAAGATACCTTCAAGGTAGCCATGAAGGTACTACAATGCCCTTCAAGGTATATTCTAGGAGATACCTTGAAGGGTCTTGTAGTACCTATTAACCAAATTTTGTCCTTTCAGGCCAAAATTGGGTACCCCTATCCATTTAGTCACCTGTCCATGTCTTTGGTTGGACTCAGTAATGAAGTTTCCTTCAAACAGTTTGTTTTGTTTTTTTGCTAAACCTTTGGGTCTTTTATTTTGACTAAGTGTTAATTTTATTTTAGGTTTTATTCAAGGAAGATTTATTTTGGGTTTTATTCAAGTGTTTCTTTAAGAGGTTTTGTCAAATTATTTTAGACTTTTTTTCTAAAGCTTTTTCCTTAAGTATTTTCTTTGAGACAAATTATCCACACAACTTTTTTGAAAGGCACTTTAACTTTCCTGAAGGGCTCTTTCAATCCAAAAAAGACCTTTGCATTTTTTTGAAGGGTATCTTTGAGGCTAAGTGAACTATTTCTAAAATTCTAAAGGATAACTACAATTTTTTTGAAAGACACTTACATTCTTTCGAAGGGTCACTTATAGTTCTTCCGAAGGATCACCTACTTTCTTCAAATGATCATTTCATTTTCTTGAAAGGACACTTGCCTTTTCAAAAGGACACTTTCAACTTCCTAAAGGGAATTTTTCAAAAAGTCTAAAGAATTATTTCAGGGAAAAGGTGGACCATTTCAAAATCCTAAAGGGTATGTGATACCTTTCTGAAGGGTATGTAGGAAGGTCTACAGGAAGATAAACCATTGAAAAATTTCCAAAGGGTTCTTTTTAAAAGGAGAAGACCATTTCAATAAGTCTAAAGGAATTATTTTAAAAAATTCAAAAGGTGCCAAAGACCATTTCTTTCAAACATTTTATCTGTGGGAATTCCAAAGGGCATAAAAGACTGAGCAAGAAAGCCAAAAGAAAAGAAGGAAAGGTGGCCATGGAAAAATTGTCCAAAAGCAAATAGGAAACAAATTTTTTGAAGAAAATACCCAAGGTGACAGCCCAAAAAATGTCAATCTTAGACTATGGAAATTAGTCATTGGGATTCAAACAAAGGAGTGACAACCCATAGAACATCAACTTCAAACTATGAAAATAGCTATTGGAGTTGAAAAGGAGTTTGGCAAGAACCTAAAAAATATATAGAAGTAACACATGTCATAATCTTGAGCATATGTGCACAAGCAAACAAAAATAGGCAAGTTGACAGAGTGAGTTGTTATACCATTTCATAACTTGGCAAGCTAATAAGGAACAACTAGCATCCAAATGAACTTCCAACAGCTGAGTCCATTTACAAAAAAACATAGTTTGAGACATCTTCATTCTGCTAGTATAACTGTCAAAATTTTATTACATAATGCAGTTGAACTATTACTCTTTTCAATATTGACACATGTCCAAATAACCTTTAAACTCCCTTTGCTCAAACTCTTTCTCAATATTATATATATGTATTCTCTTGGCTCATATAAAAAATCTCTCTACTTGTTTTAGATTAAGGTAAAAATAGGTTTTGAAGGGACCCTGAAACCCTGAACAAAAGGAGAAAGATAAAATAGTAACGTCCACAGGCAAGCCTAAAGCCTCCTTCACCGAAGTAAAAAAGCCAAGATACAAAGACCTGAAGCTAACAAACAAAAAACCAAAGATATACCCTAGGTTTTATAGAGACCTGGAAACTCCGTAGTAAGAGTTCAAAAAACCAGGTTCCAAGACCAAAAAACACAACCAACTAGCAGAACCAACTAAAAGAACCAGGAACTATTCTTCTAGTTCCAATATCATCTTCACTACTTCCTTACTTTTCACAACAGTGTCTTAGATGGCAGCAGTCGCTTGTGTAGATCCCTCTTGCATTGCTTTCTTTATTGAGCTTTGTCTAGTTCTCTTGCTAGGCCCCTCCAAAGTTTTGATTTCCTCATTTGCTCTTTTTCCAATGTTTACAGTAGCAGGACAAATGCTAGAGGTAACCTCCTCCATCTTTATTCTGCTTACCTTTATGAGTTCCCTAAGGTTGTTCTCATAATCTTTGAGTTTTATGGGAATATCCCTCATTTGCTTTTCCATGTTATTGATTTTGTTCCAAGCTGCCTCCTATTTACCCTCCATTATTTTTATTTTCCTATTGATTTCCATTATCTCCTTAGACGTCCATAAATTGAATTGAAGAGTAGAGTAAAATCTCTCTACTTGTTATGGTGAAGCCCTGCCAAGATTTTACCTTGAATCAATAAAGATAAGTGATTTACCTTGTTCAAAGAGTACATTAAGTGTACATGCTTGGTTTTAGTCTGTGCAAGTGTAATCTCCATTTACCTTTATATGTTAATTCCATTAGTACCTGGTGTATTGTGATTTATTTCTTACAAGTCAACAAGAAGTGTCTAAAGAGATTATAGATACAGTGAACAACTAATTCAATAGAGTGTCTTGGAATGCATATTGCTTAATCCTTCCTAAATTAATGCCATCTCTTGGACCCCATATTGAAACATTGATGTGAGAGATTTGATATTGAGAGAAGTGTATTTTTAACTTTTCCTTGTTTCAAAATATTTTGGTGGATCACCCTAGAAAAATAGGTTTAAATTTTATTTATTTTATCCCTTTTCATTTTCTTGGGTTGTTAATTTAGAAAGAGCTCAAAGGTGCATCAAGGGGAGCTAGACCCTAACCTATAGATTCATCTCAACAGAATTGTCACCCACAACAAGAGAGATGATTCCTTTTTTTCCATTTGGAAGAGGAGAGTTGAGAATTTACTCAAGGGTGTAAATCCAAGTGTCAATATTTTTTGTCATGCTTGATGGGACAATTTTTCCAAGGAGTTTAAAAAGTCTTGGTGTGTTCTTTAATCAATCAACCTTTTGGAGACATTTCAATCGACACCGATGGTAACTCTGAGTTGAATCATCTAGTTAAACAGCCTTAGTGCATCAAGAAATAATATTTGGTATGTATAATTCCATTATATATTAGTATGGATCTTGTGTTCCTTCATATAGTTTTGATTAAACTTAGGTTGTTCATGTAATCACCTCAAGTAGCCCTCATAATTATCCTTCTCCTAGAAAATCCAAGAGTTCTTGGGAGATAATATTGGAGATTAAAAAGTATATTTTGGAAATCAATAGGTTGAATAAGTAAAATAGATATCAACAAGAGCTTATGTACAAGGAATAATGCTTGTTTAAGCAAGCTCAAGTCATGCAATCCATGGAAGAGAAACTAATAAGGTAGAAAAGCCAATTCACTCAAGGTAGTTAGCCTTATACTCCTTATTCCATCCCAAAATAGCCTTATCCTATACCAAAAAAACCCTCCCCCTATACACCATATCCTTTTTATCAAATAACACTTACTCACCAAAATAAAATAAATCAACCTTCTAACCCATCTAATGCATTAACTACTCCTGTTGTTAATCCTTTGCACCTAGTAATCCAACACCAAAGGACATTAGAATGGCCTTCTATGGAAACTAAATTTTTTAATTCCTTATATTGTGAGCCCTCATTTGAAGAAAAGCATCCTACTTCTATTCTAAAAAAACATGCCCATTCTCAAGCAACTCTTCCTATGCATGTGCAAACTCTTCCGATTCTCCCTCAACCTCCTCAAACCCTTCAACATGATGTCAAGATCCTAAGTTGGAGAAAAGTCTATTGTGAACTAGTTAAAGGCCTTGAGAAAGTGAATGAAGTTTTTTCCTATCATCAAGATGAGACACATGATGTCAAGATTCCAAGTTAGAGGAGTGCTCATCATGGATTAGCCCAAAAGTTTGAAGGAGAATAGATAGAAAAAACTATGCCTATTAGTTTCACATGTTGGAAGGATGTTATTCAAATGCAAACATAACCTAAAGAGGAGAGGAATGAATAAATTTATGAGACTCTTATAGATAGAGTTTCTATTTTTGTAAGTCATTCTCCTACTCCTCAATCTAAAATAGGTTCAAGTGATGAATTTTTTCCAAGCTTTGATATGGTGATTGAAAGTTGGAAAGAAGAGCATGAAAATGTCCCATTATTTTTCAAACTATCTGAGGATGTTTATTACCCTCCCACCTTCTCCTTGGAGGAAAGAGAGAATGTCTTGTGTGAGGTGGAAGACAAAATTGCAGTATTAAAGGTGAAGAAGATAATATAAGTGTAAAGAAGGTAGCAAGTATAGAGCTTTGTAGACATGATGAGGTTTCATCATCTCTACTTGATGAACTCCCTTTTGGTCATGATGAAGATAGTGAATAATCCATATCAAGTGATGATGATGAATGAAATAATGGCAAGATTTCTTTCCCTTTGTTTGAGGGATTTCCCTTTTGATTTGAAGGAGATAATGATTGAGCCATGGGACCAGAGTTGAATGAGGTTCAAGAGCATGTTGTTGAGTAGCTAGACTTTTGTTTTTGATCAAGAAGGAGAGAGGTATGATTTTTTTGATAGGGTCTTTAAAGAAGGATTTCTTGAGTGAGAAAATGATGATTTATGGAATGAACTAGAATTTTTTTTGTCTCAGCTCAAACATCACACTAGCCACTCTTCTTTAAGAGAGCCATGATAAATCAAGAGATAAATTTGACAAGATTCTCAAAGAGATAGAAAAGAATGATTTGTTACATGATACATACCAAAATATCCATGGGCCAAATGAACCCTATGATGATGAGATAACAACCATTGATCCATTGATAGACTACACTAACATGAAGGACAAGCATGAGACATGCTTCAAAGAGCAATATGAGTACATGTATGTTGGAGACATGTTTGAACCTGATCCACTTAGGTACATGCAAATCATGATGGCAATCAAGAAGGATGATTCATCAATCTCCTACTTCAACCAACCACTTGTCTAGTATAATGAGGTTTCTTGTCATGAAAGAGACCTAAGAAGTTTTCCCTTTAATCCAAGAGGGAGAAGAGAATATCTGGTTAGTTTTATATAATTAGTTTTCTTTCTATTGTGTCTAGTCTTTTCATAAGTGCTAAGTATCACATGTGTGGTTGCTTTAGTCTTTATTGTGTGTCTCTTTCCTTTGTGTGTTGGAGGTAGTCCATGGTTGTGTATTGATCAAGTTTTGACTCATGGTCAAGGTTCCTAGTTTATTTCAATCCTTAATTGACTCCATACCCTATGGACTATTTAGGATATTGATTTGGTCAATATAACAAGCATGCTACCCTTGTGAGTCACCAATTTGTTGACCAAATTTTTGCCTTTCAGGATAAAATTGGGTACCCCTATCCATTCAATCACCTATCCATGTCTTTGGTTAGACTCAGTAATGAAGTTTCCTTCAAAAATTTTGTTTTGGTCTTTTGCTAAACCTTTGAGTCTTTTATTTTGACTACTTATTCAATTTATTTTGTGTTTTATTCAAGGAAGATTTATTTTGGGTTTTATTCAAGTGTTTATTTTAGAGGTTTTACCGAATTCTTTTAGACTTTTTGTCTGAATCTTTTCCCTTAAGTATTTTCTTTCAAACAAATTATCTGCATAACTTTTATGAAAGGCACTTTAACTTTCTCAAAGGTCTCTTTCAATCCAAAAAGAGCCTTTTCATTTTTTTGAAGGGTATCTTTGAGGCTAAGTGGACCATTTCCAAAATTTTGGAGGACAACTATAGGTTTTCTGAAGGACACTTACATTCTTCTAAAGGGTCACCTATAATTCTTTCAAAGGGTCACTTGCTTTCTTCAAAGGATCATCTCATTTTCACAAAAGGACACTTGCCTTTCTAAAATGACACTTTAAAATTCTTGAGGGGATTTTTCAAAAAGTTCAAAGAATTATTTTGGGAAAAAGGTGGAGCATTTCAAAATCCCAAAGGGTATGTGACACCTTTCTGAAGGGTATCTATAGGAAGGTCCATGAGAAGATAGACCATTAAAAAAGTGCCAAAGGGTTCTTTATCAAATGGGAAGACCATTTCAATAAGTCTAAAGGAATTATTTTAGACAAATTATTTGAAGAATTATTTCAAAAAATTCAAAGGGTGCCAAAGTCCATTTCTTTTGGACATTCTGTCTGTGGGAATTCCAAAGGGCATAAAATATCAAGCAAGAAAGCCAAAAGAAAATAAGGAAGGGTGGCCATAGACAAATTTTCCAAAAGAAAATAAGAAAAAAAAATTATAAATAAAGTACCCAAGGTGATGGCCTGTAAAACATCAATCTTAGACTACAAAAATTAGCCATTGGGATTCAAACAAAAGAATGATAGCTCACAAAACATCAACCTCAAAGTATGAAAATATCCATTGAAGGTTAAAAGGATTTTTGTGGTAACCTAAAAACAAATATGGAAGTGACACATGGAAATATCCTAAACATATGTGCACAAATAAATGAAAATAGGCAGGTTAATGGAGTGAGTTGTTATATCATTTCATAGCTCAACAAGCTAATAAGGAAAATCTAGCATCCAAACAATCTTCTAATAGCTAAGTCTATTTATAGCAAAACATAGTTTGAGAAATATTCATTCTAATAGTATAACCATCATAAGCTTCTTATAGAATGCAGTGTAACTATTGCTATTTTTAAGATTGACACATGTCCAAATAACCTTTGAACTCCCTTTGCTCGATCTCTTTCTCAAGACTATATATATGTATTCTCTTGGCTCATTTCAAAAATATCTCTACCTAGTATGGTGAATCCTTGCCAATAGTTTACCTTGAATTAATAAATACAAGTGTTTTACCTTGTTCAAAGAGTGCATTAAGTGTTCATGCTTGGTTTTAGTCTGTGCAAGTGTAATCTTTGTTTACTTTCATATGTTATTTCTATTAGTACCTGGTGTATTGTGATTTCCTTCTTGTAGGTCAACAATAAGTGTATGAATATATTATAGATACAATGAATAACTAATTCAATAGAGTGTCTTATAATGCCTATTGCTTAAGCCTTCCTAAATCTATGCCATCTCCTGGACCCCATGTTAAAACATTGATGTGAGGGAGTCAATATTGAGAGAAGTGTATTTGTAACTTGTCCTTGTTTCAAGTGTATGTTTAAGGTATGAGTAGAGAAAATATTTTGGTGCATCACCCCATCAAAATAGGATTAAATTTTAGTTATTTCATCCCTTTTCATTTTCTTTAGTTTTTAGTTTAGAAAGAGCTCAAAGGTGCATCAAGGGGAGCTAGCCACTAATCTAGAGATTCATCTCAACAAAATTGTCACCCACAGTGTGAGAGAGTTATTCCATTTTTCCATTTAGATGAGGAGAGTTGATCATTTCTTCAAGGGTACAAACCCAAGCATCAACAATACCTTCAAGGGTTATCTTAGTAGATAGAGATACCTTGGAGGGCCTTATAATAACTTTAAGGATACCTTTATGAATGTTTGAAAGGTATGTCTTAGAAGATACCTTCAAGGTAGATAGATATACCTTGGAGGGCATTGTATTACCTTCAAAGATACCTTTATTCATATATGAAAGGTATTTCTTAGGAGATACCTTCAAGGGTTCTCCTAGTAGATAGACATACCTTACAGGGCCTTGTAATACCTTTCAAGGATACCTTTAAGCATGTTTTAAAGGTATTTCTTAGGATATACCTTCAAGGTAGCCTTGAAGATACTACAATACACTTCAAGGTATCTTCTAGGAAATAATTTGAAAGGTCTTGTAGTATCTTCAAGGGTTCTCCTAGTAGATATTTTTGTACCGAACATCCCCCTTTTCTTCTTTAAAAAATGGAGACTTTTAAATTTTGGCCTTGTTTGTTGAACCTTTGTTATATTTTTCTAATCAAAGTTCTAATTGGATTTCTACTTAGCTTTTACAGTTAGAAGAACAAAGCATGGTATTATACATTTTATGGACTAACTTTATTAATGCACATGATTGGAATTTTATTTCAAGGTATATCCTAGGAGATACATTAAAGGGCCTTGGAATACCTTACATTTTGATTATAAAGGTCCTTGCAAGGGATTTGATATAACCATGGTACCTTTTTATTTGGAAAGAACCCTGATGCTGGCTCAATTTTAAGAGATACCTTCAAGGGTTATCTTAGTAGATAGAGATACCTTTGAGGGCCTTGTAATACCAAGGATAGCTTTATGCATGTGTAAAAGTATCTCTTAAGAGATAACTTCAAGGTAGCCTTGAAGGTACTAAAATGCCTTTCAAGGTATCTTATAGAAGTTATCTTAAAGGGTCTTGTAGTATCTTCAAGGGTTCTCTTAGTAGATACCTTGAACATGAACATGATTGGAATTTTCTTTCAAAGTATCTCCTAGGGGATTTCCTTAAAAGTCCTTATATTAATTTCAAAGGGTCTCCTCATAGATACCTTGAACATGCACACAATTGGAATTTTATTTCAAGGTACTTCCTAATAGATACCTTAAACATACATATAATTGGAATTTTTATTTTGAGGTATCTCTTAGGAGATACAGTGAACATGCACATGATTGGAAGTTTATTTTGAGGTATATCCTAGGAGAGACCTTGAATATACACATGATTGGAATTTTATTTCAAGGTATATCCTAGGAGATACCTAGAAGGGGGCCTTATAATGCCTTCCATGTTGATTGCAAAGGTCTTTGTAAGGGATTTGATCTAATCATGGCACCTTTTTATTTTTTAAGAACCATAATGCTAGATCAACTTTAAATGACATGCGGTAATGTCATATGTATTGGTGACTCAATAGCATAAGTTACATACTTTTTTGCATATCTTTACTCCTTTGAAAAATAGAGTGATAATGTGATCCAATTGGATTTTTCCAATTGTCACCCATTCACATCATTCCAACTTAGGAAAAAGTTACAAAGTTTGTAACCACGTGACTCAATCAGAACACTCCATGTGGCATCTAATCAAATCCTTCCAAGTCTTATGTTATTTTATAACTCTCATGAAAATATGATCTTATCATATTGTAACACTTGGAACTTAGTCACACCCTAGATTCAAGATGTAATATTTCAATTTCATAATACAGAGATTGCATGATAAGATGAAACTTAGTAGTAAGTCACTTAATCTTAGGTAGTTAGATGTGACTTGAAATCCATGTGGCATTTGGGAGTAATGGGTTGAAGACACATAGACCCATATCTCATGTAAATAATATGATCAAATGAATTCATGAAACCTAATGACTATGTGATAAAATTAAAATGTGATACTTGATGAAGTGGAATGATATTTGGGTCCATTAAAAATTTCATATAAAAATCCACATGATAATGTAAGCCAATAAGAACTTGCCATTTGATAAACTAAAAGAAGTTTCAAGGCCACATCAATATAAGGATGAAATAGGTTGATTCATGAGACAATTAAAGATGAGTGATCCAATATAAGGAGAATACATGGCAAGGTGTCACAATGGATAGATCCATTGAGATTTTCATGTAATACAACTACATGACAACATGATATAATAAAATCTTACCACTTGGAAAGCTCGCAAGGGTGCCAAGAACACGTGGTCCTAAAACAAAATTGGTCAAGCCACGAAACATTAAAAGGAGGTGTAATCCAATCTAAAGATGCCATGTGCCAAAATATCATGTTACCCACCTAGATATCCTAATATCCAAATTAAAAGATTAGAATGCATGAATAAACACCAAGTGTTAGTCATGTGTCAAGTTTGACACTTGAAGGACACATTATTGTCCATGACCACTAGTTGTTGGTACAAATTAAATGCTAATGGAGGATCATTTTGATGGTTATAAAGCCAAGTCACCTCAAGAAAAGGTCAATCCTATGATGAGAAGACATGTAGACAAACTAGAGTGATGATTGACCAATTCCCAAAAGTGAATTTTTGAAGCCGTCAAAATAAAATCAAAGAGCCACCTAGGATTTATCTTAAAGTAAATGAAATATGCTTATCATTTATGGCCCTTATCTTGTAATTCAAAATTTTGAGAAAAATCTAGGGTTTAAAACTTTGAAGCTTATCATTCATCATTACTGTCTATTAAAAAATCTCAAGTACTTTGTATCATTTTCTAAGAAACTTAAGTGCATTCATTTGACATCTAAGCAATCTGAATTATCATCAATAAAAAATTAGAAGTCATGGCCAAATCAAGAGCACTTAGAGATACCAAGATAGAAAAGGTCCCATTCCTATATTCCTATAGAAAAAACACAGTCTTCTAAGACACCATCTTTAATGTAATTACATTAGCCATAGATGATAAACACTACAATGACTTACTCTACCATGTGGAGAAGATGGTAAACTAGGACAATGATGATGAGTAAGCTCCCAGTGTTGTCGAGGAAAGGTCTATCATCTTAGCACTAAATTTTACAAGATTACACAAATTTTCATCCAATCTAGAGGTGCTCCCTTGTGTGGAATTAGTCCACAAAATCTTCCTTCACTTGAGGTGTGTGAATCATATGATCAAATCTTTTAACTTTGGCAATAATATCACTTATATATCTAGATTGGCCTTTTAAGACTACTATGAATTTCCCAAGCCTAAAATTATTTACAATAAAGACACCATGACCCAATGGCTCAATTTACACAATATCAAATAATTCTTGAGAATCTAGGTAGAGAACCTAGGGAGGTTCATCTGCAAGTCTAAAATAAATTGGATTCCCATCACCTAATTTAGAAAAAAGTATGAGAATGGGGATGGCCATGATGAATAGGTTTCATGGATTAGAATACATTGGCCACATGGATGAGAAGTGGGTTCCACTACTATCTATGATTATATATGATTCCATGACCCCTCCCCTAAGGGAGATCATCTCTTGTAATTTGGCTGCCAAAATTAAGAAGACCATGGCCAACCAAAGAAATCATTTTTATATGATGTCTTATTAGGTTGATGTCATCTGTGCCACTCCCAAGTTCCCATAGTTTACCAATTGTGACCCAAACATGAGATGGACCATCCCCCATGTCTTCAAAAAGATTATAATTTACAAATATAGGTAGAAGATGTGGGCTATTATTGATCAATTTTACCTGATTGTATATAGATCCATCCATGATATAATTATGCCTAGGCTATTAGAAAATATCAAGGTAACCCTTAGCACATTGAGAGCCTATTGGTAATACCTAAATTTAACTATAATTAGAGTTGATGGAATCAGGATAACCCCATTTAGATTACCCACCATAGTGTCAGATCCTTCCAAATACACACAAGAGTAGATGGACTATGTAAAAGAAAGAAAAGGAGGCTGGTCTACCCCCAATTGGTCAACATCCATTGATTCAAAATTGAAACTTGGCACTCAATCATAGCTATTGACAAACATAGGTCCACTTTAAATATAGAGAAAGATATTGATAGGGAATGGGACCCTACACACTTGACATTTGATCATTACATCAAACATATGGAAGCTCTCAATATCACATATCATCATGAGCCTAAGGATGGAGACCAATTTTACCTTAATGCATTTGATAAAAAATAATTTAGGTAGAGGCTAAAGGCTATTGAGATAAAGTAGGTGAAAGGAAGACTACATGGTGCTAGGTTTTTTTAGGTAGTCAAGCACTCGGATACTCAAAGCAAGAACATCATCATTTCCTATCCATACTCCTAGTGTTAAATAATAAGGTCCAATTGACCCATAACTCAATCACATAATACTCTAGGAATTATCTCCTACTTTGGAGAAAGGAGGGACTGATGTTGGGAAATAAATTGGGCAGGATTCCAACTCAAGGGTCCAATCTGGTAGCACATCCTAGGTGCAAAGTGCTACTAAAACCTAGGATGTACCTTTAATAGAAACAATAGTATCTCCTAATTTGACAAATTCAACATCAACATCACCTCCCCTTCCTCCTATTGGAGAAGGACTGAGTGTAGTAGGTTAGAAACATATTACCTTACCCCAACTCTGGGTCATGTTCACCTCCAACCTTACAAGTCCCTCACCAGAACCATAATCAGGCCTATAACCATACCATTATCGACAATCACCCCTTTCACAATATCATCCACTTTAATGGTCTCATTGATAGCCAATTTTCCCCCAATCATGTCGGTGTCTATGCCTAAACTCAAACCATAATTTCTTAAGAAGATTCCTATTGTCATCCTTCAATAAGTTCCCCTATTCTCCACTAGTTCTTCAACTAACACTAGTGCTTCTTCATCCCCTATCTCTATGTTCACATTGGTCACAGCCATTGATACTTCCCAAACATTTAAATTTCAAGTTTTGATTGAAACTTAATCATTGCCTCCCTCATTAGATCCCCCAAGTGGCTCTTTAGATAAATCATGGATTAAGTAGATGAAACTAGTCACTAGGTAGAACCTAGACTAGGTCATAATGGACCTTCCCTAAGTTTTACTAAAATTTGACAAGGAGTCTAGGGAAATAAAGAGGGTGACCAAGAGGAAGGTCACCCACCCTAACCAAACAATATTATATGAATCAAAAGAAACCTTATTTAAGTTGATAAAGATAAAGAAGACTAGGTAGTGCCAATAGCAGCAATATGAGGATGATCCCCTCTTTGCTCTCCAAATAATTATAGATGTAGATAACATATTGTTAAGGGAGTGCAAAAAATAATGACTGACTTGGAGTAGCAGCATAAGCCCACCTTACCTGATCCAAAAATTGAAAAGCTTTGGTTGAAATATAATTCAAAAATAAGAACAACATAATTCAAATAATGTTATCTCTGAAAAGAGATGTTTTATTTATCAAAATTGCAGACCTAAACATATGCTTATCTCTGAGAAGAGATGTCTAATTTCCATTTTGGGTTACATCTTCATTTATACATGTTTTGAAGGTATAGGGAGGATATGGAAGGTCACTAATCTCAAGGGAGATGAATTGGTTTGACTTCCACGATTTACAACAATACAAAATTAGAGGAATTACTATTTTTAGAAACTTACTATTTTTAGACTAGACTACTAAAATTGAAATTTGGGACACTTCCGTTGGGTTTTATGGGGTCAAACTTCATCTAGTGAAGCTCACTACCATTTCACGATGTTCCCCTCATTATTAGCTTTCCAACGGTTCAAACAGCGAGTCAATTGGAGCCATGGTGCAAAAGTTATGGCTCTCGAAAGTTCAGCCATCAAATGGGGTGGACCCATCACCCAAATTATCATCTGAATTATTGTCTGGATCATTCCTCCCTCCTTGAGAAGCAATGGTCCCCATTGCATCAAGATTTTTCATCAAGTGTGGTAGTTTTACTTCAATTTTATTCTTGTTGCATACCTGATTGTTCACCATTTCTGTCTGACCATCAGTCTGTGGATGGAAGGTTGTGAACTTCTTCAGCTCGATATCTATTTACTTCTATTGTTGTGTTGTTTGTGTAGTCAAGGCTGTAATATCAGCCCTTTTAGATTCCTGTGGCTTGACCACCATGAGAACAAATTTCTTGGCACTAATCAGAGAGAGATGTAGAAGGTGGTACTTCTGGTACCCTGTAGCACCATGTTCCAAGAGTGAGAGTGATCCTTCTAGTTCTTGATTCATATATACCATGTCGATCATACATGAATGGCTGACCAAAGAGTACATCACAAACATCTAGATTGACCACATCACATAAGACCTCATCTTGGAAAGGTTGTATTGCATATGAAAGAAGACATTGGTGGGTGACACGGAGGTTTCTCCCTGGACTCAACCATCCAATACTATATGGTTTTGGGTGAGGCTTCATAGAAATATTTAGGCTTTTCACAACATCAGTAGAGATTAAATTATTTTGACTTCCACTATCAAAAATGAAATGTAGAGGCTTACCTTTCACCCATAACTTAAAGTGAAATAACCTTTCCTTATCATCTAGCATCTTGTCATGTGTCTGTGATGAATCAACAATGGCTTTAGGATCAGCATCTATAATTTATTCTTCAACCTCTTCGACTTTAGGGTCTGTATGAGGTAGAGCAGAGGATTGTGACTCAAAAAGTAGTGATTTGATAGCTCGACATTCTTCTTTGGAGTGAGTTCCAGATTTGTGATAATCACACCACTTCCCAATCTTTCCTTCCTTTTGCTTCCAATTTTGGCCTCATGTTTGACCTTCTTTGTCACTTTTCCAATTTGAAGACTAATTCTTTATATTCATTCTTCCATACTTCTGCTCAATCTTTACTGCAAACTTGTATGCCTCACCAATGGTTTCCAAATTGAAGAGTTCCATTTCTCCCCATATGTACCATTTTAGTCCACCACGATATTTGAGAACCTTGTGTTTCTCACTTTCTTGGATGCCTAATCTTGAAAATAGAGAATGAAAAATCTCAGTGTAATCTTGAACAGATTGTTCCTTACCTTGGTGAAGTTGTTGTCACTCTATATACAGATCGTCATATGCTCCAATGGGGTAGTATTCTTCCTTCACCGCTTCCACAAAATTATCCCAGGTAGGTTCCACCTCAAGGCCAATGTCATCTATACTGAACCTCTTTTTGTACACTTCCCACCAGTTTTTCATAGGCAATGTTGATTTCAAAAGAGTAAAAGTAATCTTTTCTCCATCGGTGAACTTATTTATAGAGAAGTAGGAAGACAATTGATCCAACTAATTTTCTACAGCATCGACATTGATTTTTCCTTCAAATGTAGGAATATCAAAATTTACTTGGACTTTGAAGGGTATTGGGGCACTGAAAGGACATTCCCTAGTTGAGGAGCCAGGAAGTGGAGCTATAGAGCTAGGATTTCCCATCAAAAGTGTTTGAAGAATTTGGGAAAACTATTGTAGCATCTGCACTTATTTCCATTAGAGGCCTTCATTCACCATTTCTTTGAAAGGATCAGATGTCTCAATTTCATTCACTATTTGAAGTCATTTGGAGTGAATAAGTGGAAAATTTGGAAGCTCTATTGTTTCCCACCCAAGATTCTTGTAGCCTGACCTCGTCCTTGGGATCATACACTCTCAAGACAAACCACTCTGATACCACTTATCCACTCTTTGCTCTCAAAATAATTATAGATGTGGATACCATATTGTTAAGGGAGTGCAAAAAATAATGACTGACTTGGAGTAGCATCATAAGCCCACCTTACCAGAGCAGACCATAACAAGGGTGGAACAAGCTTTGGAAGAAATGTTTGATATGATGAATACCTTGGCTCAGTACAAGGTAAAGGGAGATGAAATATATAATAAAGTACTCAAGGTAGAATATATGTATGGAGTATATGACAACAAGATAATCAACTTAATGAGTTTGATTATAATGAATAAATTTGAGGACCTAATCTTAATTCCATTGAAGGACTTGAGCATTGTTCAATCCTATGTAATTGGCAAGAGAAAGAACTTGAACCAGTGGATTGAAGATATGAGGTTCTTATTAGATTTACAATCATTGAGAATGGGGTGAATCAATGAATCAAGATATTTCAAAAATTCAATTTGAATCCTTCAAACCCTTAGGCATTTACCATAAGCAATCAAGAAACAAATAACCCACTCATAACAATGAACATGATAGATAAGCAAGATAACACAAGATCTATGTGGGAAACCCTCTTGGGGGAGAAAACCCACTCTCAAGAGTAAGAATACATGGACTATTTGTCCTATAATATGATCAAAAATACGAGACTTTAGTGACACACCCACTTCACAAGGAACATCAACACCTAAAGATGACAAACACTAACTTACCTAAGATGTTAAGCACCAAATCAACATATATGAAATGAAAAAAATTAGAATTTTGATTTTTTTCTCAATATGATGTAGAAACCTTGAAAAACAACCTCCTTCAATCCTCTTCACTCATTCAAACCTTCACACATAAGCAAGGCATCCAAAACCACCTTTTAGATCAATCTACACACCTTCACTTGTTCTCAAGCATAAAACACATAAATTCAACATTAGAATTATGAATACAAGAGCATACATGTAATCCACACTTTTATTTTCCTTTCAATACATCCACATGGCTCTCACATCCTTCATAGCTCTTTTTCACATCTACTTTTCTCAAAACTCACAAACAACCCAAATATGCCTTGTACTTATACCACTTTCTTGGTCTAACCCATCTTGGTCAGCTAATATGCTTACCATTCTTGTATTACACTTGAAATAGGTCTATAAATATGTTACATTTGTGAAACATTCCACTCCATAGGTCGACCATAGTCCTTAAGACTCAAATCCTCCATTAGGCCTTAATGAACCCCAAAACAATTAGGCCTTCACATCCACACATTACTATTGCAACCTATTAGACCAACTTCAGCTTCCACCAATGCTTATAATATATCAAAACTATCTCCAATATACCCTTTCTTACTCCCTCATGGGTCCATTCCACCTGAAACACCAACTCAACACTTGAACCTATTAATTAGGTCTCCTCGCTCTTTAGGCCTTCATACATAGAAAACATAGTCTCAAACTTATAAAACAACTAATCAAATATTTCATATAGACATATGATTATATCACATGGGTAAAATCTTTAGGACCTCAGCTACATCTCCATGTTATTTAGACACTTCAACACATGCTCTAAGCACTCAATTCAACTCTCCCAGAAAGACAACTCAGATTGGTCAAAATATAGTCAAGATATTTTGACTCTCCACAATTGAATATGGGAAACATAAGACCTCTGATACCTTCTCATGAAACTTTGAGACTTCCTTGACATCTTTATATTCATTATTTCCTTCAAATCTTCTTAGAACACCTTTAACTTACCTATGTAAGATGGTCACTCAAACTACCAGTGTATTCAATAAACACAATCAACTCTTAAGAATTTTTTCATATTGAATATGGATTGGTCAAACATGCATAATCTATAAAAAATGTCCTTATTGAGTCTAAAACACTCTATAATAGTTAGTTCATATTTAAACATTAAGACACTATCAATAAATCTTCAATTAAACTTCTCAGGTCACTTGTAAAACATGGTCAAACCTTTAGTCAACTTTAGATCTCAATAAATTTAATTGTACATAAACTCAAACTTTATAATCAAATTTTATGGATGTTCCTTAAATTCCTTTACAACTTTTAATTGTTCATCACCTTCAAATCCATCCTAGATCAAAAGATATAAGAAAAATACTTAGCACTAGTTTTTCCTTTATAAATTCTAAATACCAATGGTCACTGGCAAATACAAATATTATAGATACATGTATTCATATTGTGAACCCTAAAATATAGTTTAATTATGATAATTTGATATCCTTACTATCCTCCTAACTTTAACTCTTTAATTTTTACCAAATTTTTACCATTGATCCTTAACACATGCTTCCACAATTAAGACAGTTGTCACCCTCACAAGCCTCTTGAGCACATTGTTGTCAGTCTATGCTCTTGTGCCACTTCGCAGTACCACGTGATTTTTTAGAATTGAATATTTGACTCAAACCACACCATTGATATCCATCTATATGAACACATACATTTTGTTGATCTTATGTCAAATCATCATGATTGAGACACATGTCACTAGCACATGCAATCTTAGAAACCATTGACATATTGACTTAATACACACCATTTGATCACTATCTAAAAATATCAAACACTCCATTAGATCCTTATCCAGTCATATTAGATGCTTGCCATTGGATATTTTGAATGCTTGTCATTATAACTCTTCTTGAAAATTTGGCTAAGTGTATAAACTTAGTGAACTCTATCTGAGAGGCCAACTTTTCATTGTTATAAATTTTGTTATGCTCAAATTATAGACCTAAAATTTAAACCACATGATCACCTCTCATAGATAAATCCATCCATGTATCAAAATTCTATTGAAACCTTCACACGTGAAATATGATGTCATTAGATTGCTTACTCAATTTTATCTACCAAGATGAATACTTGAACCTAGGCACACATATGACTACTCTGATGAATTCATTTCACTTCCATAAGCACTCATAACACCCCATAGGGTCTCTACAACTTGACCATACCATAAATGGATTCCAATATTTGCCTATCCAAGTCAAACATTGAATAACTATGAAGAACATTGAAGCACACTTTGTCATTGTCATTCTAACACACATGACACCTTATCAACATCCTTGGTCACCTTGGAGACATCATTAGAAAGCCTCCAATAATATCCCTAGTTTTCATTGATGTCAAATATTAATACAAAACTTATGCTTAGACACTATCTTTCTCTTCAATTACTTTCTCCCCCTTTTACATAATGATAAAGTGGGCTCATCTTCTCATCTTGAGGACCTAAAAAGACTTCAAGACCAACAACATGAAAGGACCACCTCTGAGAGATGATATAAACTCCCCCTAACACTATGCATACCTCTTCTTCCCTTGAACTTCTAAAAAATTCTCCATGATTACACTCTTGTTTTATCATACATATCTTCTATGAAGACAAAACATACATGAACATCAAAAACTGTATGAACTTACCTTGAAAACATTAAGAGGGACTCCCCCTAAGTCACCTGCACTTAAGCACCCTTTGACCATCTACAACCATGAAAAAACAACTTAATTGCCTCCATACCTTCTCTCTCAGATTCAATTACACAATCCTCTAATCCTAGGACCTGACCATTTACAAATCTCCCCCTTTGTTATGAATGAAGATTCAATACATTATCAAAGCACCTGAATTGGTTTGATCAAGTCATCATATCAACATGCTTGAGTTCACATCTATAGCAGATTTCTTTATATCTCCACCATGACTAGAAATCTCACATATGTTCCCCCTTACATCATTCACATCTCTTTCAGCCTTTCAAATTATCTAAGTTATCTCCATCTAACTCCATGCTTCACTTGGATCATGACATCTTCAACAAGTCTTCTTAATGAGCTAGGTCTACCAACAACTCTTCACCACTATCCACACTTTAGTCAAAAATCTTATTGAAACATCAATAGACCTCATATCTTCATTAGATAAACCTAAACAACTAAATTAGACATGAATAAATCTCATATGGATTCAAAACAATTGCCATTTTATCCTCTACAAGTCATCATGGTTTAGAACCTTTTCAAAACACTCTTATGGAACTATCTCATCTTCAAAACACTATGAACTCCATGACAGACACAACTTGTCATATACATAACTCTAAGACCTTTTACATGATACCAATAATATGACAACACATTTTCCTCATACTCTATACTAACCTTGCCTTCAATATTCATCATTTTGACTAATCAATTTAAGAAATAGAAATTGACAAGTTCTTACCTTCAAAACCAAAAACCATGAACACACCTTGAACATACTATAATAATATCAACACACCTTTATTATACAAAAAGAAAATTTTGACAACTCACCATCATAACACTTTGAAGTAGTTACATAAAAACCATTGCTTCGCCTTAACCAAGCACATCTACTCATGACCTTTTTTATCCTAAAATATCAACCAAAACTCAACTAGCATCCACTATGTGTCCTTTTGCTAACAAGTGTCTCCTTGAATCCTAGAGAGAGACACCCCTAACCCATAATGCCCTAGAACAATTTGAAACTAGGAATTACCCAAAACTCCTCATATTCTCTCTCTTTCTTGGACAACTTAAACTAATTATTATTCTTCTTCTTATTTTGCTTAATTGAATCAACTTGTTTATCTTCTTTATTACTTTCCTTTTCTTCTAGGATGGTATTGATAATACATGGAGAAAATAAATATTCTTGGCATACATTTTCACTTGAAGTATCAGTCTCACATTTCAAATAATCAACACTTGACATTGTCAACTAATATTATTTATAGGAAACTTGCTCAATAACATTAGTTTGTTCACTTAAGTTTACAAATACCTTAGGACAAGTTTCAACTAACTTGGTCTCTTTAGAGAGATTTGTCTCTTTATTCTTAACATGAGTAGATAATGAGTACCCTTATCATTATTCAACCTATGTAGCATCTACTACCATGGAAAATAGTCTACTTAGGCTTGTAGATTAATCACGTCATATACTTTCCACTTTTGGTTTCCATAGTTTAACTTGCCTTCTACCTTGCACTCTAGGAACCTAAAAATACTTAATCTAACTTGATGTCCTTTGTTTGCAGAACTTAGTAATGTGATAAATTCTCAGACAATTGTATCAAACCACTCTTTTTGATGGAAACTCAGGTTGTCTTACCTTATTAGGGCAAAATATTACAATGTGTCTTATGTCATGACAACTATAGCAATCACTTTGACTCACATCACGTGATTGATGATTCCATTCATAGTTTCAATAAAATTCATTCCTAGAAGGTCTTTTATACTCTCTAGCCTTATGACAAATTGATTACAAGTGTAGCAATAACCATTAATGTTTGAATACCTCATTGCATTTGGATATCTAATTTGATTTGTCTTCCTTCTGTTAGCAACTTCATTTCTTGACTGATTGTTGATCTTCAATGTCTAATTGTTTTTGTTCACAAAAGTCTTCAAGTAATCACGAGTAATATTCTTTTGTTCTTCTATGTATCTAAGACCAGTTATATCACTTGCATATTTTTTACTACTAAAAATGTTATCTAGATCAATTGATCCCTTTTCCAACTTCACAAATGAATTCACTTGACTTGAAGTCATTTTCAACTCATCTCTTAAGGAACTAATCTCAATTACATACCTTGAACATTCAACTTCTTTGGCCTTCAAGTTTTCATTCATAGTCTCTAACTGATTATTAAGAAGCTTGACTAAATTTTTATACTATTTGAAGTCTTCATATATTATTGACTCAAACACATTGAATCGCACATCATATTCCTTCATTTTAAACTTCAACTTCTTGGTTTTCTTATAATCAATATTTAGATCTTCAAGGGAATTTATCAACTTATTTTCACATTTTACCTTATCTTCTTAATCATTTATATCACCTAAACCACCTCCAAACCATGTAAATTCTTCTTGATATGAGGAGATACCTTCTTCAACCATGAAGAGAGTTTCATCTTTAGTAGGACCATCATCTTCATGATCATTCTTAGAATCATTACCATCATTCTCATTAGATGAGCTGCAATATACCTTGGTGTAGAGACTCCTCTTATCCTTGTAAAACTTCTTTTGGACATTATACCTTTTGAAACTATTCTTGCTCTTATCAGACTTAAATTTCTTCTTATCATTATCATGATCTTATTCATGTTCTTCATTATCAATTAAATTATGCTTATGAGTACACTTGTTGGAAAAGTGACTTATCTCTCATAATTGAAACATTTGAATGGAAGTTTACATTTAAACTTGCTTGAACCTATTTTTTGTTTTCTTGATAATATAGCTGTTAATTCATCATCATCACTATCAAAAATCTCATCATCCTTGACCTTTTTACCTTGGAACTTATTTTTTAGCTTATTTTCTATATTAAAATCTACTTATTTATTTTATGGTTTATCCTCATTAACTCTCATCTCATAGATAAAAATAATGCCATGCAATTCATCCATCTTCATTTTGGTGAGATCATGACTTTCTTCTTATAATCATATAAAATTTGAAAATTGATAGCTTGAGTGTGGCTTATGACACCTAACCATTAGGTCCCTCTTTCTTACTCTCATGACCCTCATAGGCATATTTTCACCAATTCCTAGTCATCCATAGCCTTCTAAACCTGATTCTAGCTCAGCTAGACTAGTTTTCATATGACAAATCCATCCTTCTAGGTTTCATACCCTCAAGACTATAACACCCAACTTGGACTATAGCGATAGACCCTAGGGTGTCTATTTCTAGCATTCTTATCCAAGTACATTTTTACCTCTAATGATTATTTTATTTTGGTTCATATCCTCCTTTTTGTTAGCCTAATGCGATCACATTCAACCCATGACCAACAGATCCCTATAAAAATCCAATCAAATTTCATTTATAAGGGGTTAGAAAATATCATAAAGGAAGCAAGAATATAAGCAAGACCACTCAAGTACACTTCTCTATTCTCTGCATACAACCATTTAATATAATTTTTAGTTTTTTAAATCCTTACACCAATCCCTAGCCACCTCAAGCACACCTAATTTAGAATTTTTCATCTTCATACACACTATTGTAGAAAGCACATCAAGTGGGAGAACTACATATGGCTTGATCCGTCTTTAGAGTATTGGTATGTAGTCAGTGTGTCCACACAAGGGGTGTGGATACACATTCAATGCATCTTACACACACTAACCCCCACCGCTTTTCCAAAAAAATTCAAAGAACAATGGAGTATAGGGTTTGAAGGCTAAATCAGCTCTATAGGGAGTTCTATAGACATCTAGCATCCAAAATTTCATAAGTAAGCTCACATAGAAATGATAAATAAAACCCAAAAAATTTAGGTCTTGAAGACAATAGTGGTAGAAGAGGACTATAACACCAAACTCTAGGGTATCCTATTTAAGTGCTCCTATCCAATCATAAAATGAAGGCCAAATCCTGATTTGTGATACTATCCCAATCCTGCATAGTGAATTTAAGATCATGCAATAGCCATCTTAGTCAGTTTCTAGCTAAGTCTTATTTTCTCACACATTACTATTTCTAGAAAGGTTAAAAATACAATCAAATTATATAAAATCAATATATTTATTTTCCAATATTATTTACTAATTTTCCCTTACTCCAGACCCTTTATTATTTAAGAATTAAACACTAGTTTTCCCAAAAAGAATAAATCATTTGGTGAACCTGTCTTACTTTGTGCATAAAAATCCTAAAAACCCTAGGGTAAATTTATTAATGATTTTTATTATTTTTTTATTTTTTACCTGAATATTTAAATCAAAATTAGGCATTAAATTTTAAAATTTTGTAATAATTTTAAAATATTTTTCATTCAAACCTTCGTTGCCCATACTAGATTCCCATATTTTCCTAGTATTTTTTCAATAATTTTTTGATTTTTTACTTGCATATTTAAATTATAAATTCACTTAAAATTTTAAAATTCCATAGTAATTTTACAAATATCAGTTTTCAAAACCCTAGTTGTATGTACTAGCTCCTATTTGCTTCTTGAGGTATCACCTTACATGTTTGTAAACTTTGTATCCTTTTTAAACATTTTCTAGTTTCCTATTTTTAGGACTTTACATTTCCTATATTTAGTAATTTATTTCTATATCACTTTTCATATTTCAAATTATTTTAAAAAATTCAATAAAATTTCAATTTATTCTCCTACTTTAACAATGTCCCAATATAATGGTTTTGATGAAACTGATAAATGGGAAATTCAATAACTCTTAAATAAACACCTTAACATGCAAGATGACATGCTTAAAAAACTACAAGAAGAGAAAAAAAAGTAAAAAATGATCAATCTTTTCAAACAATAGATAAACTAGTTACACATGGCACTATGGGGGTAACTCTTACTCAACAACCCCATATAGCAACCCAACCTTCCTTTCAGGCACCACTAGTTATGACTAGTACATATTTGTCTCCTGAAGTGACAACCCTTGTGTAAGAGATAAAATCTCTTCAATTAAAATAACTACATCTTGAGCAAGGTGATTCTAGACCTACATAGGCTTTGGATTCATTTTCTTTACTACATACACCATTGGCATGTCATATTGCTTCTACACCCTTATCACAAGGTTTTGTTCAACCCAATCTCACTCTATATGATGGCAAGGGTGATCTAGAGACTCATTTGAGAGATTTTAACATAGCATGATTAGAATATATGCCAAATGATTGGCTACTTACCAAGCTATTTCCACAGAGTCTAAAGGATTATGCTTTAAAATGGTTAAATAGTCTATCAAATTAGTCATTCAATGCATTCAATCCTTTAGCAGACATGTTTCTATCTCATTTCAGCATCAACATTGGTGATAAGTTTTTATATGCCTAAGTTGCACAATAGAAACAAAGGTCAAATGAGCATCTCACAGATTGTGTTCTTTGTTATAAGACCATCTTGGCTAAGATGACTAACCCCATGATTGATCAAGAGTTACAAGATCTCTTCAAATAGAGTCTTCTACCAACTTTACATGAATCAATAATGTTTAAAAGGTTCTCTTCCTTTAATAAGTTATGTCATTCAATAAAGGAAAGGGAAGTCAAACTCATTTCAATAGGAGAACTCAAGTAGATAAGTATCTCAAAAATAGTAAACAAGAGTAACAAAAAAGTATCATACAAAGTCAAGGTCAAATATATCAAGAATCAGAATCAACCTACAATCAATGCAACTTCTGAGCCCCCTCATCATGTGGTTTTATCAGCACCTCTTTAGTGAAACTTTACCAATCTACCAATTCCTTTAGCAAGAGATTTATAGTAGCTTTTGGAATGTAATATCATATCTCTCCCTCTTATTCATGAAATTGATCCATATGATCATCATGCATTTTACGAGCTTTATAGGGCACCAAGACATACAAAAAATAGATGCATTATTTTGAGACACAAGATACATGACTTGATAGATGGCAACATTATTGATCTTAGCACTTTAGTTGAGCCTCCTCAAGTAAACCAAACAAAAGATAAAGCTTTGAAAATCTTCTCAAATCCTTTTTAGAAATATTAAAAATAGGAAATAGGGGATACATCAAGGGTTCACCATGTATATCAAGTAATCCCCCTCAAGATACATATAGAGCACCTTCAGTTGAGACACATCCCTTGAGAAACATGATCGGTGTGTATAATTCTAGAGTTCTAGCTAGACCTTTGATTTCCTTTTTAAAGCAAGAGATAGTTTATGATGGTACATATTACCATGCACTCTTTATCAAAGCTTACATTCATAGTCATCCTATTCATAGTGTTCTCATGAACAATGGATCTATTGTAGACATGTGCACTATGACATTACTACAACATTTAGGATATTTAGAATAGGATATTACCCCAATAGATATAGTTATCAATAGATTTAGTGGGCACATACAAAGTTCATTGGAAGAGATTTTACTTCCTCTTTAGGTTGGTCCAACACACGTAGACAAACCTTTCACTATTGTTCCAAGTGCAAGATTTTTTGATATGCTACTTGGTCGACCATGGATTTATAAACTTAGAGTAGTAAATTCTACAGTTCATAGATGCATGAAATCAATTCACACTAATTAGGTTATTATAGTTGGTGGAGTTTCCTATGAGTTATCACTCCCCACTTTAGATCCATTTACTATGTTATAGTCACAAGTTTTAATTCCACCATTAGTTCTAGTTTATCCACCAGTTTCAGTTCTTCCTCTAGTTTAGATTCAAACATACTTGAGACCTCCATCATCAGTACAAAGAGTTCATACACTTCCATATATGTCTCTTTTAGAGCAACCATGGTTCTAATATTCTAGATAGATTCTAGCTATAGTGTTCACACCTAAGGAAGTATCATTGAGGTCTCATGCCTCTACTCATAGAGCACATGTTTAGAGAGTTTCTCCTATTAAAATATGGTTCCCTAAGAGTATAAATTTGTATCCACTTCTCAAAATTATAAGGGGAACCCATAGTCAGTTTCTAATTCAAGGATTTCAAAGCATTTACAACATATACAAATTTTAGAGCCACAGTTTCCACATTTCCATCATGTTTCATGATTATGCATGATTCCTCTACTCAATACAGGGCACCATGATGGGGAGTCTCCCATGAGACTCATCAGTTAGTATCATCTCTTCTCAAAATTTCTTGTACACAATCTCCTTTTGATTCCTTGTACATATAAAATATCAAAAATAAAAAAAACATTCAAATATTATCAAAAATATAAAAACATTCAAATATTTCAAAATACAAAAACATTCAAATAATTCAAAAGCATAAAAAATATTTCAATTGCATGCATCATCCATTCTTTACATTTGTATTACTATGCTAGACTTATATTTTGTTGTTATATGCTAGTATTTGTCAATTTATCTACATTACCATGCTTCACTTGATCCTATTTGAGTGTGTGTAATGACATCCAGATCCTTGATTTCTTCACTCTACCCATTGATGGGGCATCCTACTTCTACATTCAAGATACACATTGATATATATTCCCATTAGGCGCATCTTCTACATGACTACACCATCTAGGTTATGTCATTCCTACACCATACACTCTAGTTATCATGTTAATGTACATTATTTAATAGCTTATATAGATTACTCTATCGATATTCACTAGTATATAACACTTGTGTATTTCTTAGCATATACCTAGTCTTGTACTCCATGTTTTGCATACTTTCACTTCTTTCTTTGATTAGTTATATGCGATTGCATTTCCAAAATATTTACATGTTTTCCTTGATTAATTTTCATAGTTATATGTGATTGCATTTCTTAGTTACTATTTGTCTCTTGTATGTGACTTAGGACATTTATCAATGTCCTTCACTTCCATGTCTTGTGTGTGTCTTAGTACATTTAACAATGTCCTTTGCTTGTACTCTTCTATGTGATTTTGGATTTCATGCCAACCTTGCTTGTTTTAATTATGTGTATGTGGTATTTAAACGTGCCTTGTATGCTTGATTTCTAGTTTGAGTGGCATGTGCCCATGTCCCTTGTTTTCTTGGCCCCTTAGCCATTTTTATATGCTTCTTTCCTTGCATGCTTTTTGTTTGATTATTTCTCATTATTTTCAATGCCATGATCCACATCATTCATTATCTTCATTTTTTCGATGCCGTGATGGACATCATGCTCCATCCCTTCTTGACAACTAAAAACTAACCAAACTTCTAGTTTTAATTTAGTACATTTGACATGTTATTACATTATTATATCTATCTAGGCATACACCTATTGATCTAACAATTGATATTACAAACCATGCTATATCTTGAGATATATTATCAATTATCATTACTATATCATGCCTTTCATAACATAACACACCTGTAGGGCTCTTTATTCTAAGGGTAGTCATTGCAAGGTATTTATTCCTACCTTAGGAAGAGAGGGTAATAAATAGGGGTTTTGTCACAGAGATTAGAGCTCCTAAACAATCTAAAACTCAATTTTTAGAGTGCCCAAAACAACAACCAAACTTCAAACTAGACAAAATAGACCAAGTAGAAAGTGAAAATCATAGAATAGTAATCATATTTAGCCTAAGATAATAGCACTATGATTGGACTACAACATTAGACAATAGGGTGTCCATTTGTGGTGTTCTTATCCAAACAACAAAAAAGTATTTTTTCCAGAAATAAGTAAAAAGGTAGCTTTAACTACAGTTTTGCAAATTTAGACCAGCTCAGATACAATAGTTTTAGTATAGTTTTTTTTATAGAATCTAGATATAATGGGAATCATACATAACATGATGACTCTTGATTCTAGTTTCAAATAAGATAGTTGGTATAACTTCTAGATCAAAATCCATGTTTTAGACACCAATGTTTGGGGGCAATGTGATTGGTACATTTGAATTCTTTTTTTTTGAGTTTAGTACATTCCCAGGCATTCTTAGTAGTTACATTAATTATTATATCTATAGGTGGTCGGCATCATTTTAGAGTGGCTTTCATACAAGCTTAGTTCCCAATTTCAAAGTGGATTTCATACAATCCTAATCTCCACCTTTTAGACTGGCCTATATTAGCCTAGTTTCTAGCATACATTCAGCTATCCATGCCAACATTTTTAGATTATAAAACATTTATGAGCTTTAAGAGCCATCTCATATGACACATTCCATACTAGTATTAGTTCATAGCTTCACTTCATGAGGTAATGATGGAGCTAAAGGACTAGCTAGCCTTTGTATTCTTAAGCCACATACTCAGAGAGATTGGACACATAGTCCAAGCATTGATTAGCACATTCATGATCACATAGATTCACTTAGTTGGTGATGATGGAGCCAAAGGGATAGCCTTTGCATTTTTGAGCCATTCTTAGGGAATTGAACACTCAATTACATTTGTGATATTACTCTCAGTACAACACACATCTAGCATTACTCAACATCACTCAATATCACAATAGGGTTTTTATTGGTCTATGTACTCAATAAGGTGTATTCATTCCTTTCTCTTCCTCTCTCTCTCTCTCTCTTACCCAAATTATACATTCTTACTTTAGATATAGTGTATCTAGTAATAATTGATCTACTCTTGATTTTATTTTATAGATTTATACTACACAACGTGCTCTCTCTATGCACACCCAACATCACATAGATTCATGGACTTCACCCTTATAGGTAATTTTAGGTATGATTTTTATTTTTTTTATCCTAGTATTTTGCTTTGTTGTATCACTAGAATAAAGGGGGGCCAAATGTAGTCATATAAAATGTGAAAATTGGTAACTTGAGTGTGGCATATGACACCTAACCATTAGGTCCATCTTTCTTTCTCTCATGACCCTCATAGGCATATTTTCATTGATTCCTAGTCATCTATAGCCTTCCAGACCTAATTCTAGCTTAGTCAGATTGCTTTTCTTATGACAAATCCATCTTCTTAGGTCCCATACCCTCAGGACTATAGCACCCAACTTGGAATATAGCACCGAACCTTAGGGTGTCTGTTTCTAGTGCTCTTATCTAAGTGCATTTTTACCTCTAATGGTCAATTTTTTATAATTCCTATCCTCCTTCATGTTGGCATAATGTGAGCACATTCAACCCTTGACCAATAGATCCCTATAAAATCCCATTCAAATTTTATTTATAAGGGGTTGAAAAATATCACAAAGCAAACAAGAATATAAGTACGACTACTCAAGCACACTTCCTTATTATTTACATACATCCATCCAATATAGTTTCCATCTTATTCAAATCCTTACACCAATCCCTAACTGCCTCAATCACACCTATTTTAGCATTTTTCATCTTCATACACACTATTGTATAAAGCACATCAAGTGGGAGAACTACATATGTCTTGATCCCTCTTTGGAGTATTAGTATGTAAGAAGCATGCCCACATAAGGGGTGTGGATATACGTTCAATGTATCTTACACATACTAAGCCCCTCCCCCTCTTTCACAAAGTTTGTCAAAACACAATGGAGTCTATGGTTTGAAGGCTAAATCAGCTCTACAAGGATTTTCGTAGACATCCAACATCCAAAATTTCATATACAAGCTCACACAAGCATGCTGGAAAAAAATTAGAAAGCTCAGGTCTTGAGGAAAACATTAGTAGAAGAGGACTATAGTGTCAGACCCCAAGGTGTCCTATTTAAATTCTCCTATTCAATTATAAAATAAAGGTTAGATCTTGATTTGTGATAGTATCTCAATCTAACATAGTGATTTTTAGATCCTACAACAATCATCTCAGTTAGTTTTTAGCTAAGTCTTATTTTCTCTCCCATATTACTATTTTTAGAAAGATTAAAAATATAGTCAAATTATAAAAAATTAGTAGCTTTATTTTCCAATATTATTTACTAATTTTCCCTTACTCTAGACCCTTTGTTATTTAGGATCTAAACACTAGTTTTCCCAAAAATAATAAATCACTTATATAGTAGAAACTTTTAAATTAAATTTGAAAGTGAGAGACCTTAATACCTTTTTCACTATATTGCCTTCTTCAATAACCTCTCCCATGCCTTTGATCATGTTCACTACCTTGTCAAATCTTAGAAGATAAGAATCTAAAGTATCCTCTTCCTTTATTTTGAGACTTTCAAATTACCTTTGCTAGGTTTGTAGTTTGGCTAACTTGAATTTTGAATCTCATTCATATATGAGCTACAATTGTCCACAATATCCTTGAAAAAATTTCAATGGATTACCTTGGTGAACTCAACCTCTAAAATACCACAAATGATAACATTCATAGATTTAGAATTATTCTCACTTAGCTTCTTATCTGTATCACTAGTTAGAGGAATAGGTGGCATGGAATAACCATCCAAAATATATTGCCAAGTGTCAAACCCAAAGGACATGATGTAGATCTTAAATCTTGCACTCTAGAAAGCATAATTGGATCCATTGAACAATGGATCTTGCTTAATAGAGAAACCTTCAGAACTTTTCATTGTACCTAAGATTACCTTCAAGTGGTTAAACTTATATAGAAGGTCCTACTCTGATACCAATTATTAGAGGTAAAATAACTAAGATGGGGGTGAATTAGTGAATCAATATATTTCAAAACTTCAATCTGAATCATTCAAACCCTTAGTCATACACCATAAGCAATCAAGAAGCAAATAACCCACTCATAACAATAAACATGAAAGATAAGCAAGATAACACAAGATCTATGGTGGAAACCCTCTTGGGAGAGAAAACCCACCCTCAATATTAAAAACACATGGACTACTTATCCTATAAAATGATTACAAACATGATACTTTAGTGAATTACCCACTTCACAAGGATCACCAACCCTAAAGATGACAATCACCAACTTGCCTAAGATGTTGAGCACCAACACAACATCTATGAAATGAAAAAATGTATAATTCTAATTGATTCTCAATATAATGGATAAAACCTAAAAAATATCATCCTTCAATCCTCTTCACTCAATCAAACCTTCACACATAAGCAAGGCATCCAAAACCACCTTTTGGATCAATCTACACACCTTCACTTGTTCTTATGCATCAAACCTATAAAATCAAAATTAGAACTATGACCAAAAGTTCATACATGAAATCCACACTCTGATATACATTTCTAGACATCCACATGGCTCTCATAGCCTTCACAACTCTTTTTCACTTCTACTTTTCTCAAAACTCACAAACAACCCAAATATTCCTTGTACTTATACCACTTTCTTGGTCTAAACCATCTTGGTCAGGAAATATTATTACCATAATTGTATCATAATTTAAATAGGTCTCCACACATGTTACATGGGTGAAAATTTCCACTCCATAGGTCAATTATAGTCCTTAAGACTCAAATCCTCCATTAGGCCGTAATGAGACCCAAAATAATTAGGCCCTCACATCCACACATTACTCTTACAACCTCTTAGACCACTTTAAAATTCCACCAATGCTTAGAACATATCAAAATTTTCTCTAATATACCCTTTCTTACTCACTCATGGGTCCAAGCCACCTGAAACACCAAATCAACACTGGAACTTATCAATTAGGTCTCCTTGCTCCTTAGGCCTTCATACAAAAAAACATAGTCTTAAACTTATGAAGTAACTACTCAAATATTTCATATATAAAAAATATTAAATCACATGGGTGAAACCTTTATGACCTCAACTACATCTCCATATGATTTATACACTTCAACACATGCTCCAAGAACTTAATTCAACTCTCCTATAATGACCACTTAGACTGGTCACATACATTTAAAATACATTCAAACTATTTTGAATCTCCAAAATTGAATATGGAAAAAAAAATACCCAAAATACCTTATCATGAACCTTTGAAACTTCCTTGACATCTTAATATTCATTCTTTTCTTTAACTCTACTTAGAACACCTTCAAATTACCTCTACAAGATGGTCACTCAAACTGCCAGTGTATTCAAATAACATAATCAACTCCTAAGCCTTTGTTTATACTGAATATAGATTGTTAAAACCTCCATAATACACATATATGGTACTAATTGAGTATATAATTATCTCTAATATTTATTTCATCTTAAAACATCAAGACACTATCAAGAAATCTTCAATTACCCTTCTCAGGTCACTTGTAGAACATGGTCAAACCTTTAGGTTAACTTTAGAACTCAATAAATTTGACTATAAAGACATTAAAACATTATAATAAATGTTTAAAGATGTGTATTTAAGTCATTTATAACTTTTACTTTTACATCACCTTCAAATTCATCTTAGATCAAAATATATAAGCAAAATACTCAACACTAGTTTTTCCTTTATTAATTTTAAATACCAGCGATCACTAGTAAATGCAAATATTATAAATACATGTATTAATATTACAATCCATAAAATATATATAATTTTTTATCCATTTATATCCTTACTATCCTCCTAAATTTAACTCTTTAATTTTTACCATTGATCCTTGACATAGGCTTCCATGATTAAGACACTTGGCACACTCGCATGCCTTTTGAGCACATTGTTGTTAGTCCCCAGTCTTGCACCACTTGGTAGTCTTGTATGCTTTTTGAGAATTAAATATTTCACTTGAACCAATTATCTCCATATACATGAACACCTGCATGCCATTGTCTTCTATCAAATCATTGTGATTGAGACATATATCACTAGCATGTGTAATCTCAGGAACCTTTGACATATTGACTTAATACACATTGTTGGATCACTATCTGACAAGATCACATGATATATTAGATATTTATCTATTCATATTATATGATATACATTATATATATTTAATGATCACCATTAAATATCTTCTTGCAAATTTGGCTAAGTATAGAAACTTAGTGAACTCTATTTGAGAGGCCAACTTTGCACTATTATAACTTTTACTACATTCAAAGTCCAGACCTAAAATTTGAACCACATGATAAAATATCATAGAATAATATATCCACGTATCAAATTTATCATAAAACCTTCACACATGTAAAATATTATGCCATCAAACTACTTACTCAACTTTATCTGCGAAGATGACTACTTGAACCTAGACACACATATGACTACTCTGATGAATTCCTTTCACTTACATAAGCACTCTTAGAAATAATTTCACCCCATAGGGTCTCTTAAAATTTACCATACCATAAATAACATCCACCATTTTCCTATCCAAGTCTAACACCAAATAAATATGCAATAACACTAAAGAACATTGAAACACACTTTGTCATTATCATTATAGCACACATGACACCTTATCAACATTCTTGGTCACCTTAGATACATCATTGACAAACCTTAAATAGTCCCTAGGGAGATCATTTGCAAAAAAAGGTGAATATTTTATTACCTTATTGAAGGATGCTGAAATTATGCACTTGGCTAAAAAAGATGGCTCCATCATTAGCAGGGATGCCTTCAGGGCTCAACTACAAAACTTCATGGAGAAATTCTGAAAGTAATCCATGGCCAGAGGAGTGACCTTTGAACAAGATATGGTGGATTTATAATCCTATTAAAACCAAAGAACATATAAGTATGAGGGCATCAAGGAAGCTATGGGACCTCTCCTAAGTAGGCATGATGTAATGGTTGGGCTCACAACCAAGCTACTGAAGGAACCTGTCTTTGATCTAAGATTAATCGATAGTGAGTACAGTAAATTATCCCAATTATGTAAATCACAGGTTTAAGACAAGAAAATAACACCTCAAGAGCTACCACCTCATCAACCCCTCCTGGAATGTCTTCTTCCTCAATTGGCATTAGCACTCCATCTTTTTCTACAGTAAAAACTTCATCATCGACAATACCAATGAGATCATAACCCATCTCCTCAAGAATAAAATAGCCACCTATTAGTTTCCTTCTAATCAAGAAACATGTCCCATGGTCCCTCAAATTGCATTGTAAAATATTCCCATATTTTGAATAAGGAATATTCTTTAATTTTAGGACATAAGAGATGTTATTTGCTAACAGGTGTCATATTACCCACTTCCTTTTGTATAGGGGTACTCCTAATCATTGTAAACTAGAGATAATTTTTTTGAATTAATGAAAAGATAAAGTAAATTCCATCAATTAACTCACTATTTCCATTGTTTTCATGTGTTCCTATTTCTCAACCTTTGTTAATAATATATGATCTCATTTATTTAATGGTTAAAATTTGGTATTAGTATTTTGAATACATCTTGTCATTTTGTGCTTTTAGTTGGAGAAAGGGGTTCTCAAATTGGTCATATCTCCCTCATGAATCATCCCTTTGAATTCAAGGCATACATTAGCAATCCTGCATCTAGAAAGGCAGTCAATTTTCTACATTTTCTCCTCATCAGAGCATCATATCAATAAAATCCAAGTTTTAAAGGCTTCTTAAGGACATGAATTACCCTTATATATCATTCATCACCTATATTCCACATGTGTGAAGAACAAATGGTACTAAAGAAGGTAAAAGAGTGCAATTTTGTAACCTACTAGAAAAAGAGGAAGAATCATATGGTTTAGGAGAGACAAAAGATTTCAAAATTTCTTGTTTTCTTCTTAGTAGGGATCTCTATCACATTCTTATGTCCCTCATGCAAGTTTATAAAGATATTCTCCAATGATTCATAGAAAAATCAAATTATTGTGTTCTCAAGCATTTCAGAATCCCTATTTAGAAAATGTTAAGGTTTTTTAGCATTTGTTAAGGTACTTAACACATTCCTAAGTTTCAAATTTAGCTTCTTATCCTCCTTTAATGACCCCAAAATTGATATATCAGGTATGGGATATGATCATGCTTGAATAGGATGATTCAAGGTGACTCTGAGATTGAACTTTCATTCTCTTTTCTCTCCATCTTGTTTATTTTCCATAATAACTATCATACACTACCATTTTTCAATGTGATCATGCTCCTTTCACCCTTGATTCATGGTTTTCATCTTCCCACCTCATCATCACCCTTTACACTCATATCCATCTCACCATTGATCACAAATATGAGTTAATAACAAGTGAATGACATCATGGTCACTTAAAGAGGTTATTCCCACCTTGAAAACACAACCCACAACTAAGAATGCAACCTACAACAATACACCAATAGCAAACACTTTTCATGAAAGTACAAAAGGGAAGGATATGCTATAAGATATCTTTTGAAGGTCTATGCTCAATATCTCTCATCAGGATGAAAAATATGGGAGCACAACGATCATATATATGAGTGATGACTTCCTTAAGTCCAATAATAGTCATAGTACATATAATGGACATACACATCCACCTACAGTTGAAGAAAGATATAGTCACCCCAAGGCTGAAATCATGGTCTAAATGTGTAGGTGAAGGTTGATATGCTATAAAAGGGTTTTCAATCCATCTTGTTCCTTCATCCATGGTATAATCACAATAAATCAGCCTTTAATATTAATTAATCAAGTGTCCTTGAGACACCTGCAAGCTTGGTTTCAAGTCAAAATATGCTATAGTCATGGGTCTAGTAGTCTTCAGACCTTTTAAAGGCTTGTGGAGGTTATTTGGACCATCAAATGCATGAACTATTGAGATGAATAAACTTAATATAGATCTTAATAAGGATACATGTGAGGTTTAAATAGGGATAAAAAAATAAATGTACATATACAACTAGCTTCAAGAGCACTGCTATAGTCAAGTGGGTGAACCATGCTTAATGGAGACTTCAATGGTATAGACTTTCAAGCACGGTAATGAGATTATTAAGAGATAATCATATAAAGATCAACTCATGGGTAATTTATGTGTTTTAAAAACTCCTAAATCATATTTATACTCTATCATAGTTAATACAAAGGATGTCACATCATGCATAATGGTCTATATAGGAGAGGTTTGTTTTCATAATGAAAGAATGGTGAACATGTGAAAAAGATAATAGTCTAAAAGGTATACATTAAGTTTTAGACTTTAGAGGAGATATTAAGGAGCTAAACTGAGTTGAATATTAAATTCCATGAAATATTTACCTATTGTTGCTTAAAGGACTCAAAAAATATGTTGATAGTTAAGACATTGAAGTAATAAGGTCTTGCATATTTTAAAAGTTCATAGGGTCTTGTTATGTTTGAAGAATCATTTTAATTTATTCCTTACTCTTTTCATGCCAACATATAATAGGTTTAGTAATTGATCCTAAATTCACATATTTAGAGGATCTAACCTCACAACTAGAGGTCTAGTCTAGATACATGCATTACACAGCCTTGGATCATTCCAATGTTAGTCTAGATATGAATAAAATATGAGTAGTTTGATTTTAGCTAGGTGCTATCTGGGTTACTAATAAAAATCAAAATAGATCTGTTGGTACTTGTTATTGCAATGAAACTTTATTTTTTGCCCTACCTTATTCCTTCCTTTTAAACTTTTTAAGTATGAATCACTTTATATTAATACTCATTGTGTCTATCCACTTGTTTTGTTAAGAGTTTAGTCTTATATTAGCAAATATAAAGTAATTTACATCATAACATATTTAGGTAGATTGTGTAACTACCATATTCATGTTGTCCCTATAGTAGGGTCTACTTGCAAACTAAAAGGTGGTAACCACATAATCTCTCCAACAAAATTGAGTGAAGCCCCAAGGTTTTTTAAGACCTACATTATACTTTGAGAAATGTTATTTTGCTATTCACATTGTGTTCTTGACATAGACACACATCAACGGTCTAGAAGGACTTGAAGATGAATCTGAATATTCTCAACCTAATATTTCCTATCATGTACTTTTAGGTATTAATACTCCTCTAAATATTAATATGGTTAGTTTCCTCAAGAAATAGAAGTTGACTATATTTATTTACTTTGGGTGTATGCATAAATTTATCAATAGTAAGTTGGCTACTCAATTGAATTATTTCATTTACCTAGATCCAAAATTTCAAATCCTAATTACAGGTGGGGGTATAGTCAATTGTTCTAGTAAATTCCATAGTATAAAGCTTTGAGAGACTACCTATTATATTATCTTATGTTTTCTATTATCATGGATGGGGATAATATTTTTTGGATTGTAATGGCTCACCACTTTATGCACAATTGAGATGAATTTTGAGTATTTATTCATTCATTTAGAAGGAAGGACATTTGAATTGCATGGTTTATTGTCTAAATCTACACAATTGGTTAGTTTTCACCAAATGATGAAGATGATCAAAAAGGTGCAAATTAATTATTATGTGACTATTTTCCATAGATTTTAAACCAAATAAGGAGTCTACCCATATTGAATTACAACTAGTGGATTTTGTCCATATTTATTTTATACACCCACTTGACTCCTTTGACATCTTTTCATTTTGTATCGAGATTTACAATAGGGCTCACTATGACCTAGGCCAACCTAGGGCCCCCGTGAGCTCGACACACATTCTTAAAAATTGTACTTTTTTCAATTAAAAATTGATTAAATTATATATAGGAAGAGTATTTGGAAGTAGGCTATCTGAATCTTAGTGATTTCATAACATAAAGTGCTAAACAAAGAATAAAAGGGCCAAGTCAATACAAATAAATCACACATTTTATATATGTAAAAAAATATATTAAACACTATTAAGATTAAATACCTAAAAATAAGGATCTATAAAAATGATAGTAACAAATATGGTTAACACTTCAGACACTCTACAACCTACTTTGTTATGATTTGTTAGCGATCTACAATGTATGTTCGAAAAAAACTAGGAATATGTAAGACTAGGAATATATCTGGTTAGACATGTTCAATAGTTTTTGTTCCTCTTTAAAATGTGTGAAAATTATGTAGACCCCATTTTGCAAAGTAAATTTGAATTTCAAATTTGTTGGGGACTCCCACCTATTTTTGAATGCAAATGCACCTCAGAATAGTCAAGTCAAATTGAAGGTAAGTGATATATTTAATATATTAAAATGATATATATATTATATTAAAATATATATTATATAATGTAATATAATATCACAATATTATATAATTTATTATTATTATTATTATTATTATTATTATTATTATCATTATTATTATTATATAATATATATGTTAATATATTTATAAATCAAATTATAATTATATATTATATATTTCAATATAATATATTTCATATAAAATATATAATTTTTTTATAATGTTACTCAGTTTAATATATAAAAATATTATGATACACACATATATACATGTGTGTGTGTGTGTGTGTGTGTGTGTGTGTGTGTGTGTGTGTGTGTGTGTGTGTGTGTGCACGCACGCACGCACACACACACACACACACACACACACACACACACACACACACACACACATCATGACATATAATGTATACATATATGTACTGGTAAGAGGGATTATGTAAAGTGAAAGAGTGTAAAATTATAATTAAAAATTAAACCTAGTAATTCCAAAGCCTTGACAATGTCAAAATATTAAAGTTAATCTTTAAAGATAATTATGGTCATAGATCTATCAGGATCTAAATCAACATGCAACGATTTAGTCTATGATGGCTTGCATTCTTCATGTAAAGAGATAGTCTCTTATCATGTGATCTCTACGTCAAAACTGCAACTCCCATGGTTTCAATCAAGGTGCATCTATATTCGCTAGATAAAGAGCTCAATTATAGCTAATCATGTTTTATCTTAGTGATTACAATGGAGAAATTGCTTTTGTTACAATAGAAATGGAAGGATTGTTGGTGTTTTTCTTCTACTAATTTGCATAAAATGAGCAATTCTTTGCATACTAATTATGAGAGCTTAAATATTCATTCCCTTATCATAACATAATATGATGAGGAAATGGATACATGGTTGGATTGGGAGAATAATTACATATAATGGTACAAAGGTTTATTTCTTATAGTCAAAGAATTTGAGAAGGAAATAACTACATGGCTATATTTGAAGGGCACTTATAGATCATGGTATGTTAATCACTCTATAGAGATTAATTTAGTATAATATATTTAATATAAAATATATAATTTATATTTAATATTATTGAGTTTAATATATAAAAATATTATGATACACACACACACATGTGCACATGTTGGTGTACATTATCACACACACGTGCACACACATATCATGACATATAATATATGTATTGGTAAGAGGGGTTATGTAAAGTAAAAGAGTGTAAAATTATAACTGATAGTTGAATTTAGTAATTCCAAACCCTTGACAATGTCAAAATATTAAAGTTAATCTTTAAAGATAATTGTAGGTGCAGATCAATCAAGACCTGAATCACCATGCAATGATTTAGTCTATGATGGATTACATTCTTCATGTAAAGATATATCCTCTTAGCATATAATATCTACATCAATACTATAACTCCCTTGGTTTTGATTAAGGTGCATTTATATTCACTGAATAAGGAGCTCAATTATGGCTGATCACGTTTTGTCTTGGTAATTATAATTGAGAAATTGATTTTGTTACAATGGAATTAAGAAAATTAAAAGTGACTAAGAAGAATTTTTAGTTTATAAATTGGATAAAAAATTGAAGTGGAAATATATGTTCCAAAGACACCATCTATTCCATTTATGCCTATTATGTGTAGTGATGATGCATTCTCAAGTATACCACCATAGTCTTGTTTCTCCTAAAGATAATATTAATGTTACATCTTCAAAAAATGTGGATGAAACTCCACTTAATATTATGGAAGATCCTATTTCTAAATCATTACCATCAGTTTTAAATTTCCATGGTGATAATTTTACTTATATTTCCATATTTGAACTTATATAATTTTCATTGTAATATGGTATTGTAGTGGATTATTGAAGATTTTCTAATTATTATGATCCCCTAGATGTAATAAAAAATCCATGGTAGGAGACCAATCAAGTGTAATTTGTTGGGACTCGTATAAGTCCTAAAGCTTATATCACAAGGAAAAAAATATGTTAGTAGAATGCTTATGGCCCTAGTGGAAATCACAATATGCATTCTCATCATATTAATATTCATATGGAAGAGGTTTACTCATATCCATCTCTATACCTTAGTGTAGGGAGAGATATGAGTTGAAACTCAACCAACTTATTAAAAAGAAGCATTAGAGGCTTTGTGAATCAACATTATTTAATATAGTTCAATGTGGCATTGCCATGTTCATTATTTAATTAGTATCACATTTTGGTTCATTCAAATTAACTTTGTAAGATGGCTTGATCTTAAATTTTGTATTTTATGAGGCCAATGTAGTGGCCCCATATTTTAATTACTTGTTTAATGCAAGGATTTTCATTTCTCGGTCATGCTCAGGGTCACCCTTCATGTTTCTCATAAGTAAAAAGTTTTAGTGCCACAAAGTGTGGTAGCAAGGGTTGAAATGATACCTCTAATGCAAGAGGGTTATGCAAGACATATTGTGAATCAAGTGGACCATATTTGGATGTCTTTTAGGTTTTATTATCAATGAGATAAATTTTTTACTCCAATGCTTTAATCACTTGTAATGAGAATTGTGAAAAATCCCCACCTCGGTTCAAAGTATTCATTAAAGTTGACATCAAGGGGGATGAATATGTATTCCCAATATATTTACGCTCAATATTTGATGTGATTAATGGACATGAAAGATGAACATACTTCATATTATCTATTGTATTTGATATCTAACTATGTCAGATGTCTATTGTGTTATTAAATTATTTAAATTTTATTGACTGAGTCACATGTGTATATTCAAGAAAGGTGACTCACTATCAAAGGTATTTGAATTGGTGAGTTTTATGTCAAAGGTATTCCATAGGGGCTAAAAATTAAGGAGTCAAATCCATATTATATAATTTAATCATGTAAATGAATAAATATAAATAAACTTATTTAATAAGAATAATTATAATAAACGATAAAAAATTGTAATTATTTTTAAATTTAACAATTATGTTTATTATTTAGTTTTATTTATCATGTTTAAATCCTTAAATATTTTTACTAAATAATTAATGTTGAAATGTTTTTCTAGAGTGGTTAGTTTTCGCTTCTTCATAAAATGAAACATTTTTAAATGCAATGTTATTTTACTATATTCCTTATTCGTATTCAAGTGGTGAAAAATAGAATAAGTAAATCTATACTGATAAAAAGATTTAAACACTGTCACAATTTCATTAAAAATATTTTGACTATTTTCTACAAGTCTAATCTCTATGAATCTAGATAAGGTTCTATCCTCCAATCATAGGAATAAAAAGAATCCCTCTGCCATTTACCAAAATAAACCATGCCAATTTTTGTATACAAGTCCACCTCTAAATCAACTTTAATGACTTGGCATGCATGTTAAGAGTTTCTTATAAATTCCACTTGAACTATAATAAAATATTTAGAAACACATTTCATACCTAATATAATTTTGACTACTTCATGTGCCCTTGATATTTAATTAAATAAACACAAACCATTTAGATAGTGTTAGTTATCTAGGTTTCATCCAAGAATTCCTGAAAGTGTAGATATCTAACTATGGCTTGTAAATATGAGTTGTTTCATTTACTAAGACTCAAAATAGCAACAACTATTAGATGATTGTATAGCGTTGACTAATTAATTTTTTAATAAACCTCATATGGTTGTGTAGAATTGATGAATTATACATCACATAATATAATTATAATAGTGTCACTTAATGGTGCATCCATCCAATTTCCATGCCTCTCCATAAATGCAAATACAAAAAATTAACACACCTATAAGTATATGAACTACAACATGACTAGTTATTTAAAATTATGATAGGAAGCCATTAGTTGGGCATTGAAAATCTTACTGTATCTATTAAATACTACCACAAGAGGATATGGTGGACATATTGTGAATCTAGTAATTTTTTTGTGTGGTGCATTTTACAATACAACTTGATGTGATGCTTTTGTGTTCATTGTTTGATTGGTATTACATTTTGGTTCATTCGAATTAACTTTGTAAGATGGATTGATCTTAAATTTTGCATTAGATAAATCAATGTAGTGGTCCCATACTTTAGATTGTTTAATGCAAGGATTTTCATTTCTCAGTCATGCTCATAGTCACCCTTCATGTTTCTCATAAGTAGGAAATTTTTGTGCCACAAAATATGGTGGTAAGGGTTGAAATGATACCTCTAATGTAAGAGGGTTATTCAAGACATTTTGTGAATCAAGCAGGCCATATTTGGATGCCTTTTATGTGTTATTATCAATGAGATAATCTTTTTCCTCCAATGGTTCAATCATTTGTAATGAGGATTGTGAAAAATTCCCACCTTGGTTCAAATTATTCATTGACTTTGACATCAAGGGGGATGAATATATATTCCCACTCAATGTACACTCAATGTTTGATGTGATTAATGTATGTGAAAGAGAAATGTTTTTATTCATATTCAAGTGGTGATAAATAGAAGAAGTAAATTCATACTGATAAAAAGATTTAAATACTATCACAATTCCATTGCAAATATTTTGACTATTTTTTACAAGTCTAAATCTCTCTGAATCTAGATAAGGTTTTATTCTCCAACCATATGAATAACAATAATATCTTTACAATTTATAAAAATGAACCATGCCAATTTTTTTATGCAAGTCTGCCTCTAAATAAATTTTAATGACTTGGAATGCATGTTTAGAGTTGTTTATATATTCCACTTGAACTACAATAAAATGTTCAGAAACACATTTCATACTTAATATTAAATTTTGATTGCTTCATGTGCCCCTAATATTGAATTAAACAACCACAAGCCATTAATAGTGGTAGTTATCTAGGTTTCATCCAAGAATTTTTGAAAGTGTAGATCTCTAACTATGGCTTGTAAAAATGAATTGTTTCATTTGACTAAGACTCAAAATAACAACAACTATCAGATGGTTGTGTAACATTGACTAATTTTTTTTTAGTAAACCTCATCCATATGCATTATTATTATAATACAATGAACTAATACATCACATAATATAAAAATTATTAATAATCATAGTGTCACTCCATGGTGCATCCATCCAATTCCCATGACTCTCCATAAATGTGAATACAAGAAATTAACACACCTATAAGTATATGAAGTGCAACATCACTAGTTATTTAAAATTATTATAGGAAGCCATTAGTTGGGCATTGAAAATCTTACTGTGGTTGTTCAATACTACCACAAGAAGATGTGGTGGACATATGTGACCCGTAAAAATTATCCATAATCAACTAAAAGCCAACCATATTCTATATTATTAGTGACATAGTGAAATAGAAATATTGAAGGATGTGATCGGATTCTTTTGATAAAATGTGCCTTATGATAAAATAATTTGAGGCTAAGATTATATATATATTCAGATTTTTAATAAAATAATGAAATTCAAATAATAATATGTACAAAATAATTACAACAAGGTCAAATTTATTCATGTGCATATGTACGTATATAATTATTAAAGGAATATAAAATGTGAACATGGGGGTTATTATGTTAGGAAATTTATTAAAATAAATCTATATTTAGACATAAACATAATTTACAAGTTTGACTCACACCTCAATAAGTTGTTGCATAAATTAAATCACATTAGCAACACTTATGTATTCTCCTACTCATATAGATGGAGGAGTCTCAAATGAGGCCAATAATGAAACAAACAAAATATCAACATTAGTCGATTATATATATATATATATATATATATATATATATATATATATATATATATAAATTATAACTTATAACATTCAAAATTACCTTTATATATATAAACATCAACCAAGTAGCTGTAGCAATATATGAACTACAAAATGATTCACAATTCAGATAGGAAAAAGATGGTATTATCTCCTATTAAAACGTAAAAAATTACATATATATTATTGTAATTTAGTATTATGTAAAATAACTATTATATTTTAAACATTATTTCTAATTTAATAGGTCCAATGAAAAAAATTACATGTCAAATTTAAAGGATACTTACAAAGGTATAGGTGAGATTTCCAAACCAAATGTATGTTTCAAAAAATTAGAAATAAGCAACAAAAGAAATTGTACTAGGATGTGCTCCCATTTAAAATTATGGTCAACACAAGGCTTATGATACTAATTAAGCCCCATATATATACCATTTCCAAATACTAAAAATTATAGAAACTGAGCTTATGATACTGGTTGTTGTGTTAATGTGACTTTCATTGACATCCTTGAAATGTTGTATAAGTGATTAACCCTCCAAAAATGGACCCAAAATGTTGTATTAGTAATAAATCCATCAAATACAACCCAAAAATGTCATTTTGGTGGCTTCCACATTTTAGGTCATGAAAATGCATAATGAAAGTTGTCCATCATGTTTCTTGAAATAGGGGTCAAAACCGTATCATCTATCGAATTAGAAACACCACCATAAATGGTTTACATCTAATCATTTTCCTCATCTAATTTAAGTTCTAGTGTATAAAGTACCACATGATCTACATTAGTGTGGTTGATTAGTGGTGTTAGTTGGATCATCTCCATGTCCACTCTCATAAGCATCAGTATGGAAAAATTGGCTCGTATGTTACATGAGGGTGTTAGTAAGCACCTTGAGTGCATGTAAACTGTAAATCTCTACAACATACTTCACTATAAAGAGTATTGTCTTAGGATAAAGTTATTATTTTATATATATATTATTAGAGGTTGATTAGGCACATTATATGCGCATAACTTGTCTTGTTGAAATCCTTTTTATTGGCCCTAAAACTCTTAATAATAAAATTAATAAAAAAATTCATTCATGATATTAAACTTGCTTTAAATTTTACTCAAAAAATATGAAGGAGCCTCATTGTTTTTAGAAGGTGGGACATCATAACCATCTACCATTAGTCCCAAAAATTCTTTCTCATAAATGAATGGTGGCATTAGTGGATTGGGAAATGTTTGAATTACATTAGAAGTGGCAAATTGATTTTTGGATTACTGAATAATGATCAATTTTTTCTTTTTCTCTTTTTAATCTCTCAAACTAACAGTTAAAAATTTGACATTATCATAGTAGGATTACATCTCTCTCTATAAGATTCTCATATATAAGTTTGACATATTACCATTTAATCAAATTCACCTACAATAAGGTAGGGGTTCCATGTTAGGGGATTGTTGATTATTTTTGAGAGGGTGTTATTGAGAAACTATAGGATTATCTTTCCTAATTTACAATCCTATGTTATTTAAAATTTTGTGTAATATATGTTGCTTAGAAAAATTAGGAGTATTTTACTTTAAAAAAAAGTCATTTAAAAATAAATAAATAAATAAATATGATTGGATACAAAACTATAATTAAAAATAGTGAATTCATATTATATGAAATAAAGAGTTTCTAACATTATAAGAAGAAAAGAACTTCAGCTGACTGTAGATGCGTGAATACATGCATCTTAGTAACTATGCATTATAAAAATAAATAAAAAAGGTCACAATATACATGAGTAAAAAAACCAATCTGATTCACAAAAATTGATGAACACATCTCTAACTCACTTTGTGGCACCTGCACTCACAAACACCAAGAAACACATCTCACAATCAGACTTCAAAATTTAAGTTAGTAAGCAATCATTCAGTCAGACTTAATAAATTGGATAAATAGCTCAAAGGATTTGAGTGGAGAAATAAATTCACTGGGATAGATATTCATTGGTGCTAAATAAATTTTAACTTAACTTTGAATTAGTTCAACATAAAAATTACGTATCACTAACTGAAATTACAATTCCAAATACCTCGTGGTTAACTAAAATTTGATTATCATTTTGTAAAGTAGAACAAAGATTCATTTATATAATTTGTATGTAATTTAATAGTTTGTAGACTTTTTATAACCAAGTTCGAAGGGCTATAAAATAAATCATTCATATTAATTGAAATTTGATTGTCCATCTACTTTATTGCCAACTATCTCATGCCAAGTGTCATTTGCAACATCAAATTTAATGCTTCATGATACATGATTTCAACTTCATGATATGTGATTGAAACTTTTAATTTAATTCCTATAAAACATTAATGTTTGATATATTTATTCTTTGAATAATCTACCTCATCTGCTACGCACATGGTGAAGTACCATAGAGTTTTAAATCCATTCTTGTGAGCACATTTTTGACCCCCTCCTGTACATGAATGTTAAATGAGTAAAAAATTCAACCCATTTTCATGTTATGTGGAATTATACAATACATTAAAGACATAAAAATTCATTTAATTTTAAAAAAAATTTAATATTATTTCTATACTACTAACAATATATAGATATATAATTTTTATAATCTTGATAAATGAAATTTTTGTGATTATTGTATTGAAATGTTTTTTTTTTCAAGAGTAAAGTTTCTTGATTTACAGTTTATTGTTTAAATTTAATTGATTTTATATGGATGTGATTTGGCCACATATTTTTGAATTATCATTTTGTAAAGTAGAATAGAAATTCATTTGTATAATTTATATGTAATTTAACAATTTGTAGACTTTTTATAACCAAGTTCAAAGGGATAAAAAATTAATCATTCACATTAATTGATCGTCCATCTACTTTATTGCCTATTACCCATAATAAGTGTCATCTGTAACACCAAATTTAATGTTTTATGATATGTGATATAACCTTCATGATATGTGATTAAAACTTTTAATTTAATTCCCATTGCATACCAAACATTATTAATGTTTGATGTATTTTCTCTTCTAAATAATATACCTCATCTGTTGCGCACATGGTGAAGCATCACAGAGTTTTAAATCCATAACTATGAATGGATTTTTGACCCCTTCTTGTACATGAATGTTAAATGAAATAAAAACTCAACCCATTTTCATGTTATGTGACATTATACAGTAAAATAAATGAATACAAATTAAATTAATTTTATTTAAAAAATATTATTATTTCTATACTATTAAAAATATATAGATGTATTGAAATATATTATACTGAAGTATATAATATTGATTTATAACCTATATTAACATATATATTATATTATATATTAATAATTATTAATATTAAATTATATTTTACAAAATATATAATTTATATGTTATATTAATGTATAATTAATCAGTTCAATATATAAAAATATTATGATATATATTATATATCAATATTTATTTACGAATTAATATAATTTGTGTGTGTGTGTGTCTTGGTAAGAGAGCTTATCTAAATCAAAAGAGTGTAAATCAATAATTAAACCTACTAGTTACTCCAAACCCATGATAATGTCAAAATAAGTTCATCTAAAGTAATTGTATTAGGTTGTGGAGCTAAAAGCTTCACTAGGATGCAAACAGGAGGTTGCTAAGAGGTTGTTGAGTTACAGAGCAACTGACATCAGTCTGATCAACTGACGTCGGTCATATACAGTGTCAGAGCAACTGACATCAGTTAGGAGTCAGCTGACGTCGATCACCTCTAGACAGACAGGGACTGACGTTAGTCACCTGTGTGGTTCCAAAACTGCTTGTTGATGAACAGTTAGTTAACGAACCAGTTGTTTACATGTAGAAGGCCAATTTTAGTCTTGAGCTACGGATCTAATTATTATAATTGGATGTCTAATTATTGTTTGCATGGGATATATATAATAGACTCATGGGTTGTATTGTAAAAGTGTGATAGTTGAGTTGAGTAGGCTAGCTCCTTTAGTGTGTGAAGAGAGCAAGGGTAGCTCCTCCTAGTTCCATAAGGGTGTCAAGTGTGTATGATCAGGTAGAGCTGCAAGTTCTGCAAGTTATAGTAGAAGATCCATTGGAGTACTGGTTTGGAGAATCATAAGGACTTGATGAGGCAAGGACAAGGGTTCTTCAGGGTGTAGAGAGATCCACATGGTAAGTAAGATCATTGATCTATAGGTGTTTGTGTGTTTGATCTAGGTTTGTAGGTGTTGCAAAACCAAGTTGATTTGCAGGTGGCAACAAGATCAGGGACATCACAACACAACAGGTAGCAAGATCAGGTGGGATCTACTTGGAGTACGGTGTGTACTCAGTCATGGAGTATGTGGAGTACTTGTGTATTGGCAGTAGTGATACTGACTAGTGGTACTAGTAGTAGTGATACTGACTAGTTGGAGGTGAACACCAACTCTATGTTTGAGTTGTGTGTTGGGACTGTAATTGAGAGAGATAACTCTTGAAGGTGAATTACTGTACACTTGGTGTGGGAACCCTGTAAGGTATGGAAGAGTGTGGCGTCTCTTCATTTTAATTCTTTTTTGGAAGAGTATTAATACAATTGGGTATTGTCTCTCATATTCTGTGTTATTTCTAAATTCTAGTTACTTGTGCATTCTGGTTAAATTCCATGTTTAGTTGCTCATACAAAGGTAATCAATTGTGCTTCCTAGATCCTAACAGTTGGTATCAGAGCTAAGGTTGCAGGGAGCAAGTTTGTATTTGATTACAGGTCACTCTCAGGGGTTTCTGATTAAGTGGGAGTATAGCAATGATAGAAGAAAGTACACTAAGAATGGAGGAATTGAAAATCAAGAATGGTTAATTTCTGTGTTATGGAAAGAAAGAGCAAGTAAAGAAAGATTGTTGGTTGGTTGAAGATCACCATGAAGGAATTGAAGAAGCAAATGTTGTAGGTGTTGTTGCATAGGATGCTCTGGTATGTTCCTTGGATAAAGTAGAATCTTATTTTATAGATTCTATTGCATCTTTCCATGCAGCCTGAAATAGAGTATTTTTCCATGTTAAGGTCCTTGAAGACTTTGGAAAGATTTATTTAGGGGTTGGTGTGCCTTGTCAAAGTTTTGGCAAAGGGGAAGTGTGGCTGAAATTGCAAATGGCCAACACATGGGTGTTGAAGGAGGTCATGCAGGTCCTAGTCTTGAAGATGTGGCTAATTTCTTCAAGAAAGTTGGGTGATGAGAGATGCACAAAAACTCTCACAGCGGATGAACTTGAATTAGCTGGTGGTAAGAAAGTAGGTATCCTTTATCTATCTACTTATATTACTGATTCTTCTTCTATTACGAAGACGTGGCTTTGTAGGCTTGGCCACAAGAGCAAGAAGGAGATGCATGTTCTTAAGTGGAAGATAGATGTCTTTGACAAACTTAAGAACTGGAAAGCCTTGGTGTTTATGGAGGAGATGATGGATAGAGATTAGCAGATGGGACTGAGTAACTCTAAGCAGAGCAGTTTAGATAGGGTTTTGATCTAAAGAGAGCTCGTGGGTAAAAAGTCATCACTCACAGGAGAACACAAGTACCGACATCGATCAAGAGGAACTGACGTCGAACAGACAGGTGCTAATGTCAGTCATGTGCAAACTAGAGCTAGTGGTGTTAGGCAGGGTAAGACCGATGTCAGTCAGGGAACTAACGTCGGCAATAAGTAGACACTGACGTCGGTCAGGAAACCAACATCAGTAGTCTGGACAGTCACATGGAACCGACGTTGGTCAGATGCAGACTATGTGGTGATCAAGGTCAGTCATTGGAATGGATTTTGGGTAGATAACAAGCTGTCAAGGAGTCTCAAATGCCCATATGGAGGACTGAAAGGGTAAGTAAGCCTCAAATTCATTATTCCTCTTCTTTATACTCGTTGCTCACTGTAGAGTAGGAAGGATCCAGGAAACAGTGGGAACATAGCATGAATGATGAATTTGATTCCTAGGATGCAGAACCAAATGGGAGATTTGGTAAGGTTGCCAGCCAATATGAAAGCACTAAAAGATGAATGGATACCTTAGTTGAAGAATAGAGAGAATGGATACGTGAGATGGAAGGCTAGGTCATATGGTCTTGAGGAAGCTGTAGGACAATAGAGATTTGATAGGTAGATGATAAAGCATGGCTTTAGTCAATGTCATTGTAACCATTGTGTTTATTTACCAAGTTGGGTGATTATTGCAACATCATCCTGTTACTGTATGTTGTGTGTTTTCTTGTTGCAGGGTCACACATGCAGGGTTGCTGAGCTAAAGGTAAAGTTAGTTTAGTGGTATGTCATGAGGAATTTGGAGCAGCAAAATTCTTTGGCATGAGTGTGTTCTAGAGACATGGAAGATCACAAGTTGATTTTGTCTCCAGATGATTGTGTGAAATCGGTTAACATGCCGATGGGTTGGACAGTTCTATGAATAGTGTCTTGATTCACATGATGAGGTTAAGTACATGCTTATTAGACCTGGGTTTGCCCACGTAGTGGGAGCTATCAGCAAGTTTGGAGCCAATCCAGGAAAGAAGCACTAGAGGGTAGTTCAGTGGATTCTCAGGTATCTAAGAGGGACCGGTAGTAGGGATTTTTGCTATGCAGGGTCAAGTTTTTTTCTACATGGGTTTGTAGATGCAGATGCAGTAGGTTATTTGGATGACAGGAGGTGCACCACAAAAATTGTGGTGGTTAGTCTTCAAAGTTGAGCTTGAAGAGGGATACAAGCCAGGAAATAGATTAGATGATGTATAGGTATAGGTACAGGTGCAACTATTTAACTCCAAGTGGGAGATTGTTAGGTTATGGAGCTAAAAGCTTCATTAGGATGCAAACAGGAGGTTGCTGAGTTAAAGAGCAACTAATGTCAGTCTGATCAACTGATGTCGGTCATATACAATGTCAGAACAATCGACATCGGTTAGGAGTCAGCTGATGTCGGTCACCTCTAGACAGATAGAGACCAACATCAATCGCCTGTGTGGTTCCAAAACTACTTGTTGATGAATAGTTAGTTAACAAACCGGTTGTTTACATGTAGAAGGCCAATTTTAGTTTTGAGCTATAGATCTAATTATTGTAATTGGATGTCTAATTATTTTTTGCATGGGATCTATATTATAGACTCATGGGTTGTATTGTAAAAGTGTGCTAGTTGAGTTGAGCAGGCTAGCTCCTTTAGTGTGTGAAGAGAGCAAGGGTAGCTCCTCCTAGTTCCACAGGGGTGCCAAGTGTGTATGATCAGGTAGAGCTGCAGGTTGTGCAAGTTCTGGTAGAAGATCCACTAGGGTACTAGTTTGGAGAATCATAAAGACTTGGTGAGGCAAGGACAAGGGTTCTTCAGGGTGTAGAGAGATCTACATGGTAAGTAAGATCATTGATCTACAAGTGTTTGTGTGTGTTTGATCTAGGTTTGTAGGTCTTGCAAAACCAAGTTTATTTGTAGGTGGCAACAAGATCAGGGAGATCACAACACAACAGGTAGCAAGATCAGGTGGGATCTACTTGGAGTACGATGTGTACTTGGTCGTGGAGTACATGGAGTACTTGTGTATTGGCAGTAGTGATACTAACTAGTGGTATTGGCAGTAGTGATATTGACTAGTTAGAGGTGAACACCAACTTTGTGTTTGATTTGTGTGTTGGGACTGTAATTGAGAGAGATAACTCTTGAAGTTGAATTATTGTACACTTGGTGTGGGAAGCCTATAAGGTGTGGAAGAGTGTGGCGTCTCTTCATTGTAATTCTTTTCTGGAAGAGTATTAATACAATTGGGTATTGTCTCTCATATTCTGTGTTATTTTTAAATTCTAGTTACTTGTGCATTCTGGTTAAATTCCATGTTTAGTTGCTCATACAAAGTTAATCAATTGTGCTTCCTAGATCCTAACAAATTATGGGTGCAAACCTATCATGATCTGAATCACCATTCAATGATTTAGTCTATGATGGCTTGCATTCTTCATGTAAAGAGATAGCCTCTTAGCACAATCTCTACGTCAAAATTGAAACTCCATTGGTTTTGATTAGGGGGAATATATATTCATTAGATAAGGAGCTCGCTTGTGGTTGATCAGATTTTGTATTGGTTATTGTAATGGAGAAATTAATTTTGTTACAATGGTGCTAAGAATTAGAAGTGACCAAGAAGAATTTTGGGTTTAGAGATATGATAAAAGTTTGAATTGGACATATATGTTTGAAAGACACCATCTATTCCAATGTGTATGCCAACTATTATACACCACCACTTGTTTCTCCTAAATATATTAATAATTAATAATATTACATCTTCAAAAAAAGTGGATGAAACTCAACTTATTATGCAATAGCCTATAATTTATTTCTAAATTATTACCATCAGTTCTAAAGTTTCATGATGATAATTTTACTTCTATTTCCATATTTGAACATATATAATTTTCATTGTATGGTCTTGTAGTGAATTATTGAACATTTTTTAATTATGATGATCCCTTGGATGTGATTCAAAACCCATGGTAGGAGACCCATCAAGTGTAATTTGTTGTAACAAATATGTTGCTATTTTATTGGAATGAAATTTCCTAAATTATACAAATCTACATCTAGATAAAATCTATAAATGGAAAGTCTATATATATAAATACTATATATAGTAATTGTTTTGAGGTAGATTGTTTATGCCCTCACATAACCATAATTTAGATAAACACACAAAATATTTTCCCAAGAGGTCTTTGAGTTACTAGGTATGATTTTGTGTCACTTATTTTAGTTACCATTTTTGGGTCAAATTCATCTCTAAATATTAGCTTGAAATTCAAGAAAGGTGACTCACCCTCACATGGATTTTAAATGGCGAATTAAATTATCTCAATGTTATTCTAGGGGGGCTAAAAATTAAGGAGCCAAATCCCTATTAGACAATTTGATTATGTTACATCTTCAAAAAAGTGGATGAAACTATAGTTATTATGTAAGATCCTATTATTTATAAATCATTACCATCAGTTCCAAAGTCTCATAATGATAATTTTACTTCTATTTCCATATTTTAACTTCTATAATTTTCATTGTATGTCTTGCAGTGGATTATTGAACATTTTCTAATTCTGATGATCCCTTGAATGTGATCCAAAACCCATGGTAGGAGACCCATCAAGTATAATTTTTTGGGACTTGTATACATCAGAGATTAACCAAATATGCTTAGGGTTGCTTACAAGTGTAGGGAGAGATATGAGTTGACACTCAACCAACTTTATAATAAAAATCACCAAAAGTTTTATGAGTCTATTAATTTTTTGCATGATGTATCTTGTAATATAACTCATTGTCGCATCATCATGCTCATTATTTGATTGGTATCAAATTTAGTTCATTCAAATTAACTTTGTAAGATGGATTGATCTTAAATATTCATATATCAGATGAGGCTAATGTAGTGGACCTAAACTTTACTAGCTTATTTAATGCAAGGAGTTTCATTTATCAATCATGCTTAGGGTCACCCAATTGTTTCTCATAAGTAGGAAATTTCAATGCCACAAAGTGTGGTGGCAAGGGATGAAATGATACCTCTAATGCAAAAGGGTTATGCAAGACATATTGTGAATTATGCACATAATTTGGATGCCTTTAGGTGTTCTCCTCAAGAAGAGATTTTTTTCCTTCAATGCTTTAATCATTTGTAATGAGGATTGTGAAAAAGGCCCACCTTGGTTCTTTTACCTTGATTTACAAGATTTTGTCTCAAATACAAATCTATATCCAAAGACATCTATAAAAGGATTCAAGTCTAGTATATAATAATATATGGAAATTTATTTATAGATATACTATATAAGTATAAAGTGTTCTTGTAATAACTAGAAATGATCTTGGTCATCATTGAATGGACCAATCATTCATACAATGCCTTAGAAATGCTTTCCAAATGAGTCAGTAACTAAAAATAGAATTGATCATCTTAAGATGTACTAGTTAATCATCAAATTACACTTGAAAATCTTTACAAATGAGTATGTTGTTATTTTATCGGATTAAAATTCTCTAAATCATACAAATCTAAATTCAAATACAATCTATAAATGGAAAGTCTATATATATAAAAGTACTATATAAATGTGCTTTGAGGTAGCTGAAAATGGCATTGATCATCTTGAGATGTATCAGTTTGTAGTAATCTAAATCTACTCAAATATCAAACTACTTAAGTAAGATCTAGATCCATTATAGCTAAATGCCATATATAAATTCATAATTATAATCTTAAAGCTATATGTTGTAAATATTGATTAAATAGAATCTAAAAACAAGAGGATTGGATTGATTACCTTAGACTTAGAATTTTGACATTATTTTGGCATGATCATGGATTGTTAATGATGGATTAGATTGGTATGGAGACTCTTGATCACTTTAATAGTTGGACAGGGATTCGCTAGATGATTTGTATTTAGCTCAAATGGAGGAATGGAGCTATTTAGATATAAATAAGAGGGAAGGATCAATGGTTGAGATTCAAAATTGGCTTGAGGAGATCAAGGGTTGGAGGATGATTTTTGGAAGCCTCTAGATTTAAAGGATTCTAGAGAGGAGGGGGGAGAATAGAGAGGATTATAGAATTGAATAATTCTAAAATAATCTTAGGGACTAATTAGGATTAGGTAGGGGAATACATAGGGACTAGGTGGGGGATTAGGGACTAGGGGTGTAGGATAGCTTAGGAATAGGCTAGTGTAGGTGGGTAGGTGGGCCATGGGAATTTAAAATTTATAAATAATAGATAAATAGGGATTATGATAATATAATGGGTATTTAGGATAATTAATTGATTGGTGGGGATGGAGAAGGTTATTAGATGACAAATAATGAAGGGGGACATTAGATAAATAATTAAAAGGGTTGATAAATTAGTGGGATAAAAGGGGATAAATTAGATAAGTGGAATTAGTGTCGACTAATAATAATATTAGTGACATTTAATGGAGTGATAGAATTTAGATGAATACATATTGGTATGTACCAATTAATGGTCAAAATGCCCTTGAAAATATTCCCAAGAGATATAATTAAATCTTGTGTTTCATCAATAATATAATCTTGATAAATGAAGTTTTTGTGATTTTTGTATTGAAATATTTTTTTCAAGAGGATTAAAGTTGTTTATATTATAGTTTCTTGTTTAAATTTAATTGATTTTACATGGATTTGATTTTACCATGTATTTTTTACCCCAATATTGCTAGCTTCAAAGTTGAAGTACTTGTGTTGTTGGCCGAAATGTTTAACCCTAACTTTGTATTGAGATATCACACCTTGTTGTCATGAATGAAAATTTAATGTTTATAGATTGACATGGTGTATACTTATTATGACCTCACATAACCATAATTTAGATAACCCCATAAAACCCTTTCCAAAGTCTAGGTATTTGAGTTATTTGGTATGATTTTGTGTCACTTATTTTAATTACCATTTTGGGGTCAAATTCATCTCTAAATATTAGTTTGTAAATTCAAGAAAGGTGACTCACTCTCACATGTATTTGAATTGGTGAATTAAATTATCTCAAATATATTTTATGGAGGATAAAAATTAAGGATTCAAGTCCCTATTAGACAATTTAATCATATAATTTAATGAACAAATATAAATAAAGTTTTTTATTAAGAATAATTATAATAAACAATAAAAATTTGTAAATATTTTTATATTAAAAAACTATTTGAATTTATTATTTATGTTTAAATATTTAAATATTTTTTATTAAATAATGTACATTGTTTAAATGTTTAATATGTTTAAATATATAGATATTTTTTTAAAATAACTTTATATGTTACAAAATTTTATATAAATTATTATAGAATAAAAAATTCCCACACACTTCAAAATTAGGGTTAAGTTTATCTTTTTCAATTTCCATTACTTTATATTTACATTTAGAATGCCTTAAAACATTCTTTTATTGATTGTTAGGTTAACTATGATGTTAGTGGTAGAAGCATTGACCCCATTTTTCACTATCATTTCTGTACGTCCTTCTTGTCAAGTATTTAATCTATTATTTTAATGTATCTAAAATGTGTGATTTGTTTGGCTTGACATAACCCTTTTATTCATTATTTACCTCTTTAAGTTATGAAATCACTGAGATTTGGATAGATATACATTTTGGTTATGAAATGGCAAAGATTATGATTGTTTAGCACGCACTTGTATGAAATAAGGATCCAAATGGTGAATGTAAGAGGAAATAAAACATTTTTTATTAACTATAATCAAATAATAATAGTAAACAAGTGTCATGATGTGAGAGAGTTTCAATGGTTCCACCTTGTCTCTATCTCCTTACATCATTCCTCAGTTGGCTATGTTTCAGATACTACGAATTGTTTCCATTTTAGATCAAGTTTAAAAATCATTTTTTAGCATGTTATACATTATTTTTATTTGATTTTAATTATTTATATTTTATACTAAGTTGAAAAGTCATTTTTTAGGGTGTAATTTTTTTCTCTCATGTTGTGTTATAAACTTTAATGAATGAATGATTGAATAACACCTAGCATTATTATTTGAGGTGGAGAAATTTTACCTCATGTTTATATATTCTTCAGTAGAGGGGTCCCATATATAATTATATATTTTAAAAATAATAATAAAATATCTACACATTAAAAATAGGAGCAACTATTGTTTACGGAGAAGTTTTTGAGGGGTGGGAAGCAACAAAGGGCTAAAGATTTGTATGGCTGCTCTTTTTTTGGTTACCAGCTATCATTTGCATCCAATCAGATTTTTATTTTTTTCAAAAAAAAAAATTTAGTAAAATGCTCCTAATTTATCTCAAAAACATGTATTACACATAATTTTTTTAGTCTTTGGATCACATCCAGGTATCTTCAAAGCATCCTGTACAGGTCTTTGGATCACCCTGTACAGGTCTTCAGAGCATTCTTAGAATTATTCAAAGCATCATGTGTATGTCTTCAGAGCATACCCAAATCATCTTAAAAATAATTTAAGAATATCTTTTGAGTGTCTTAGAATTGTTCTATATTTGGAGATCGCTTGTAAAATCCTCAAAATTATTGTCGAAAGAGTTATCAAAACTATGTGTTGCCTTCTCAAAATTACCCCATCATTGGGATGTGTTATTGTACTTAAAATTATCCCATTTTTAGGATGTGTTGATGCACTAAAAATTGAATTATTCATATAAGTTATACACAATAAAAAGGTAAAGAATCAATAATAAATTACATATAAACAAATAAAAAATTGCATTCATATCCTACTTAGATCAGACTTTAACTATTAAATGAAATATAATATATAACCAAAGACAACACTTTATGGATAGTTTATATAAATATGATGAGATATATGAATAGATCATCATTTCTCCCCCACACAGTACCTTTTTTATGTCATCTTATAAATAAGTGGAATGCCTGATCCTTAATCTAAATTTTTTGATTCAAACCTCTCACTCAGATCATAAACTTCAAAATGATGGCCCATGTCACAATGGCCCATTGGTAAGAATCTAAGATCTCTGACAACTTTATGCAACTAGGCTTGAAATTCAACTTCTATTTGAGAACTCCAACACCACCATATATAGAGGACATAGAATGATAAGAGGCCTAAACCTCATCCCAATCCAGACATCTGAACCTCTTTCCTCTAAGATTCAAGTGATTATCTAGCAAACTTCTCTGGCTCTTCTTAGACTCCATCTAATATTAGTGGGGTTGAGGACTTCCCTACGCTTCAAATAAATAGGGAATGACTCCCACCTAGCAAGACTTGAATTTATAACATTGGATTGAAAATATCACAATCATGAAAACTGCTTAGTGCATAGATTTTTGTGTGTTTTCAGGTGCTAAATTAGCCTATATAGCACTTTTCAAACACCACTATGCAAGATCAAATCAAGTCCAATAACCTTAAAATTTTACATGATGGTATCCAAATGTGAGAAGAATATGATGGTAAAATAAGTCTCATAAATTATCTCTCACATGTGAAATGCATAGCTATGAAAATTAGCTTCTGAGATGATTTTTACTTGGCGAATTTTCTTTGTTTCCAATTTTTAGATTTGACCATTGCACACATTTAAAGCTCATTTTCTTAGTAGTAAAGGAGTGTCAAATATTTTTAAAATTTATCATGGTAATAGTTAAATGTTATTAAATTTCAATGTAAAATATAGTGTGCACATATTAGATATAATGTGTGGAATGTGCTGCTATGAAAATCAATTTTTGTGTTGATTTTTACTTGGTCATTTTATGCATCTCCCAGTTGCTAAATCTATCCAGTGAACACTTTTGAACCCCATTCAAGTAGGATGGGTTAGATTCTAAATTTAATGAAAATTTGTATAATTTTACTCTAATATTATGAGAATGTAATGTATTTTGTTTTGCATCTATGTGATCTTTGAGTGAAAAGTTATGATATTGCAAAGTAACCCTTCTGGGAAGCTTTATCACTCAGCCAACTTTTCACCAAAAAACACTCAAAGGGAAGGTCGTAGGGGTTATTTTAATCTTTAAAAAAAATCAAAAATACCATTTTGAGATTCTTTTCAAGATTTTTCTAAAAATATAATATATGATGGGTTTTACTTATATATTGCTCTACAATTTTGCAATTTTCCATGTTGTGAAGGTGTTAATGTGACTATGTACAACTGCATGTTAGTTTTTTATACATAAATTTTGATCCACATATTTATTTTATATACCATTTTTTATGTTATAAATATGAATGATCCCTCTTTGTAATTATGTTGTTTTTAAATTGGATAAATGTATGATCAAAATTGGTTAATATTGTAGCTACAATGTTGTGCTTATTTGACAAGCTTTCACAAAGTATCTAGAGGCTTCTAGAAGACCAAGGGGGAGATACGAATGAATTTGGAAAGTGGGTGAGGTTAAGTGGAAATATGAGGAAACTCAAATCATTTAATAATTCTTATAGAATATGAATACTTTCTCCATGCAGGATGAAATCACTCAAGTCATCATCCATTTTCCCCTATTATGTCTTCCATTTTCTTCTATATATCTCTCATTTTTCTCATTGTAAGAGACTACTTGCTATCATGGTATGAGTTATTCCTACCCATTCTATAATAAAAACACCTCTTTGTAATAATATAAGAGTTCATTTACATTTCTATATGCTTTCATCTTGTGTTTAGTTGAGTTTATGCATGAATACTTTGTGAAGGATCTCTCTTTCTTGGCATTTATCCTCTCTCTCTTGCCTCTATGCAAGATATTTTTATAATTTTAGGCCTTATAATGTGCTATATTAGTCATGAGATGAATATAGGCTATGGATATTATCATCCCTTCCTCCTTTGTCTTATTTACTTGAGACTTATTAAGAAACACTTATGTAATGAGGTAGTTATAGAGTTTGTGTGAGTGTATGAGTTCTTGGCTATCATATGTGTGTGTCTCATATCAATGAGGAGTGTCAAAGATTGGTGTATCATCATTTTTTTTTTAGTCATCCCTTTCTCCTCTTTCTAACCCTTTTATTTGCCAATCAGTAGTTTAGAGTAGTTTGTTAAGATCCTAATTGATACACCTAATGATAGTCTATTGTTATACCTCTCATTTAAAAAATAAATACATTAGTATCATTTTAAACTAGGGTAGTGTTTGATGGTTGTTTAAAATGAGACCATTTGATATTAGAGTTGTACAGTTCACTATTTGGGGGGTTTTACTTTTGTTGTGCTTTCTAAATTCTAAAAATAATAAATAGAACTCTAACTCTAGTTTGTAGTAAAGTAAATCTAAATCAATTGTTAATCATTCAAACTATCAACATCTAGAACTTCAACATCCAAAACTTCAACATCCAAAACTTAAACATCCAAAAATTTGAACTAGGAACTTAACAACTCACTAGAATGAGAAGTAGATGTGTATTTTAACTCATCTCAACATCTATTCATAGGATACAAAATCTTAGTGATCTTAATGCCCAATTTTATTCATTTAAAATATAAACAATCTAGGAGTCATATCCCATGCTTATAATAAGACATTAGAACTACTCAACTAATCATAGGCTATAGATTGTAAATAACTAATCTAATTTGAAGATACTTATCTGATTTACAAAATAAAGATACAAATATATCCATATAGTTTTAAGCCATTACCATGAATGGTAAAATTTAAAATAAGACATATAAATATATAAAGTTTATTTATAGATATCTGTAGAATTACTATTCTAAGTAGTAGGATCTAGATGGCCTTTGGAGCACATCCAAGTATTTTTGGAGCATCCTATATAGGTCTTCAAAGTACCTTATATAGGTCTTTAGAGCATTCTTATACTTCTTCAGGGCATCCTATGTATGTATTTGAAGCACACCTAGAACATCTTTAGAGAAATTCTAGAGTGTTTTTGGAGTGTCTTTGGAGCATTCAATCTTCATATCTCACTTGTTGAATCCTCAAAATTGTAGCTGAAAGAGTTGTCAAAATTGTGTGTTACCTTCTCAAAATTACCCCATCATTGGGATGTTTTTCTATAATCAAAATTACCCCATCCTTGGGATGTGTTTTTGTACTCAAAACTACACTATTCATCTATGTTAGACATAATAACAAGGTAAAGAATCAATAATACATTACATACAAACAAAGAAAAAATTGCACTCATATCCTATTTAGATCAGAATTTAACTATTAAATTCAATACAATATATAACCAAATGCAATACTGTATGGATATTTTATATAATTATGATGACCTATATGAAATGTTCATCATTTCTCCTCCACACTTTACCTTTTGCAAGTCCTCTTGTAAAGAAGTAGGATGACTAATCCTTAATCTAAATTTCTTGATTCAAACCTCTAAATCAAATCATAAATGTCAAAATGATGGCCCCAGTAATGGTGGCTCCTTGGAAATAATCTAATATATCTGATAATTATATGTGCCCAAGATTCAAATTCAATTTCTTCTTGAGAATTCCAACACCACCATGGAGATAAAGGACACAGAATGATAGGAGGCCTAAACCTCATCCCAATCTAGACATCTAAACCTCTTTCCTCTAAAAGTTAAGAGATTATCTGAAAAACTAGTTTGGCTCGTCTTAGACTCCATCTAATATTGGTGGGGCTAAGGGATTTCCTGTAATTCAAATTGACAAGTAATATTTCCCACCTGGCAATAATTTCATTGAAACCATTGACATAATGGTGGTTTAGAAAAGCTATAAAAGCAACAATATTAGATCTTAATAGATCATGATAACTGCTCTTCATATACATATGATACAGTGGTTGAAAATCAAAAATAAGTTTCTTTACTTTTGGAAATTGTGGTCTCATGCATAACCTAATAGTGCTTTGTAATTCAAAAAATGTATTATTAGACTATTACCATGCCATTTCATTCTTTAGAGTGGAGAGAAAGGCACACAATTGTGTCTCTCCAAAAAATAAATTTATCATAAAACCATATTGATATCCTAACAATAAATTGAAAGTATAGATCTCACAAATGGCATCTTGCCTTTCTTCAGTACTCTTTAGAAAAATATCCATAAATAAATGCTCATCTTCAATGATATGTGAAAAACCAAGGGAAATTAACTGAATCTACCATTTACAAAACTGCTCATGTAAGAAAAGAACATAAACTGATGAAGGTTGCTTGTATGCTAATAGTTTCTCAGAAATAATGCAAATGTGTTGGATATAAACCTATGTTTTATCTAATTGCAGTTGGGATTCTACCAATTGCTTCTAAGATTCTTCTTTAAGTTTGTAATTTTTATCTTTCAATTTTTTTTAATTTTTTTCTACGTGCTATGTTAGACATATATTATTTCATGTAATAAAATAGGGAAAGAGGGAATAGCTCTTATTGGACCCTCTATATGAACTATAATTTTGCATGTTTCTCTTTGCATGGATTAAATAGAGGCTTATAACTTATAATTATAAGTGGTGAGATTTATTATTCTATTATTATTTTGGAAAAACATTATATTTCTATCAAAAATAATTTCTTTCAGATTATTAATTAGAGTACACTTATCAACATTAGCATTTTGTAAACCAGTAATTTGAGTGTCCTTGATAGTAAGAGAATTCTACAAATTACTCAATTATTGGGTCTATAAAAATATTACATTGTGAACCCTAGTTTCTTTAGCTTGTATTCCTTGAAGAATTATTTCTTATTCACTAACTCTAGTAAAGAACTCTTTCCACCTTTATTTCAAATTAGAAATCATCAAGTCCTTACCTTTCAAAGTTGAATAGAGAACATCTAATTTTGTTTGTGTTAGTCTAATTATTTCCTCATGGTGTGATAAAGCCATGGCATGCTAAAATTCTTTTTCTTCATTGACATGATGTGGAGAGGATGGATCTTCTTCAATCAAGGGTGCCTTACCCTTATCAGTAATAGAGAACACGTGACAATTTATTTCTTGAGGTACAACTCTTTTTGCTAGGGTTCCCTCTATAAATACAACTTATTCTATGGCCTGCACATCTTCTTCTTCTTCTTCCTGTGATATAATTTATTGAATGCACTAGAGTTTAGTTGGAGGAGGATAAGGGGGGTTTGAATAAATTCCCATTTATCACTTTGATCTTTGATGTAGCATCTTTAGAGCCAATGGTGATGGAGATGGACATTTTAAAATTTGAACTGTGGGTTATTCAATATAGATAGTAGTCAGAGGAGAGGTAGGGCAAGGTGTCTTTTTGGTAGGAAATGGATAAAATTTTTGAAAGAAAGAGGACCGAGTATTTTCACCCTTAGTTTATTGAGAAAATAATGGTGACAAATGAGTGTAACCAGCCCATGATGGTAGGTAGACCTAGTACCTCATCTTATCTTCCAAGAAACATTAATCAGAACATTATGAAGGAAAGAGGAAAGATTGATCTTATATTATTATTGAAAAATTCTTTTCCTCTAGTAAATAAGGACTCTCATAGTATCTCCACCCACTACTATAAACTGACTAACACAAGTGATATATTTCATTATCTAGAAAATAACATTTTGCCAAAGATGAGGAAGAATTTCTCTAAGAATTATCTTGGATACTCCTTGGGGGGATTTGGCCAGTCTAGGGTATGGCTCATTTCCTTCAAAAAACATATAAATCAGGTCAAAAAAATTGATCTTTTCAATGGCAACTACTCTATCCTCAATAATTCTAAATAAAGCATTGATTATAGAGGGATTTATTGGAATGTTCTTCCCTTTGATAATAGTGTGATCTTCATCAAAATTATCACATAATTATTTCCAAATTTCTTCAAGGAATCTCTAAAACATTTTTAAGAAATTCAACCAACCTACTATTTCAAAGACATCTCTAGATACTTCATCTTGTAGCAATGCATCGAAGGATTCTAGTTCACTCTTTTTATTTATCCCATCCGTCTTTGGAGTAAGCATTATATAATTGCAAACTTGACTATACTATAAAAACATTTAGCTTGAATTTGCATAGGGAATAGGGTAAATAAGAGGTTAGAGATATAACACAATAAATCATGGTAACAATAATGCAAAAATGAATAACAAAGCAATTTATATTATGTGATTATGACAAGAATGATAATGATAGGTATGGTTATATCTTTATAGCATGTGAGACATAATAAGAAGGTGCTTTATCCAATCAAGTACTAATGATGTGTCATAAAGGTCATTATTGGTAGTACTGGGAGCAATAATAATAATGAATTATGTGTCATACCAAATATTTTTGAAAGACCCTCTATTGAAAACATAGTCACATCAATCTTATTTGAAAATACCATTTGGAAACATTATCACATCAAATCTATTGGACGAGATCTTTTGAAAATATTATGACATCAAATCTATTATAGGGGATATTTTGAAAACAGCATCACATCAAATTATGGATTGTGACATTGGTGGTATAATGGAATTGTCTTGATTCTCAATGATGGAGGTGGATTCTTCCCATTCATTGTTTTTCATCTTAGGAGCATCGACATCAGTATTTAGAGTATAGCTTCCAATATTCAAAGCTAAACCTTCATACTTTGGAGTAAAACTATAGTCCAATTCAGACTTTGTTTATATGTGTGTGTGTATATATATACATGTATATGTATATAACACACACACACACACACACACACACACACACACACACACACACACACACACACACACACACACACACGCGCGTGTGTGTGTGTGTGTGTGTGTGTGTGTGTGTGTGTGTGTGTGTGTGTGTGTAAGTATAAAGCACCATATATATATAAATAAATAACATTCTATATGGTATTTTTTATATATATTTGTAGCTAACTGCATCTGCTTAATCCATGTTTTATCTAAAGAATGACTTGAGGGATTTATTGATGGAGGAAATGGCTAAGCTAGAGTTATCCCTTGAAAGGTAGATATCTAGGGAGGAATCCTCTCCACATGGTATAATAAGTCATTTTAATGTTTTTCATCCATGGCCAATGCAATGGTATTGAAACTAGTGTCTTAGAAGACTATGTTTGTCCCATATAAATAGAGAAATGGGGCTTGTTTTGACTTGGTAATTCTAGACATTCCTACTTCAGCCATGGCTTTTGAATTTTGATTGATGAGATCATATATTGTCTTAATGCTAGATGAATTCATAGAAGTTCTTTTTGGCAAGTTTTATTAATGTAATGTTAATGGCAATCCTAGTTCATGTCATATTAATAGAAAGCTTATCCAACTTCAAACTATTACTTTTAGTAATTAAATGCACCAAAAATTAGTTTATCTTTAATTTTAATTTGAATTACCTTCAATTTTAGCTTTCAAGCTATAAATTACCACCTTTAAACATGTGGTTGCCACCTTAGATATAGCTAAGTACTTGCATGGCTTGAATATGACTAATTTTCCTAGTTGGCTTGAAATTTGGACATGTATCACCTTTTGATTGCCTCATAGATTCTTGAAATATAGATTTGCATGATGACTCATCTGTATCTCACCACATGGTGACTCTCAATTCCTAACAAGCTCTTAGGTGGTTCCTTTTAATTATGATACCTTGAAGGGTAAATAAACTCTCATGCATGTTTGAAAGGTATCTCCTTGGAGATACCTTGAAATTATTACAAAATCCTTCAAAATATCACCTAGTAGTGCCATCCATGTAAATAAAAAATCCACTTGTTCCTTGAAGGAGAAATCCACTCTTGTGCCTATTTGAAAGGTATCTCCTAGGAAATTATTTGAAGGGGAAATCCACTCATGTTCATGTTTGAAATGTATCTCCTAGGAGATACCTTGAAGGTATTACAAAATCCTTCAAAATATCACTTAGTAGTGTCTTCCATGTAGTGTTTTCAAATAGGCACAAGTGTGGATTTCTCCTTTAAAGAACAAGTATCTCCTAAGAGATATCTTAAAGGGTAAATACACTCTTGTGCATGTTTGAAAGGTATCTCATAGTAGATAAATTAAAGGTATTACAAGGGCCTTCAAGATATTGCCCAGTAGTGCCTTCCATGTAAAGGAAAATTTACTTGTTCCTTAAAGGAGAAATCTACTCTTGTGCCTATTTGAAAGGTATCTCTTAAGAGCTAACTTGAAGGGGAAATCCACTCTTGTGAATGTTTTAAAGGTATCTCATAGGAAATACCCTTAAGTTATTACAAGGGCCTTCAAAATATGACCCAATAATGCCTTCCATGTAAAATAAAATTCCACTTGTTCCTTGAAGGAGAAATCCACTCTTGTTCCTATTTGAAAGGTATCTTCTAGGAGATACCTTGAAGGGGAAACCCACTCTTGTGCATGTTTGAAAGGTATCACATAGGAGATAACTTGAAGGTATTAAAAGGGCCTTCAAAATATCACCCATTAGTGCCTTCCATGTAAAGTAAAATTCCACTTTTTCCTTGAAGGAGAAATCAGCTCTTGTGCCTATTTGAAATGTATCTCATAGGAAATACCTTGAAGGGGAAATCCAATATTGTGCATGTTTGAAATAAATATCCAAGGAGATACCTTGAATTTATTATAAGGGCCTTCAAAATATCACCCAATAGTTCCTTCCATGTAAAGTAAAAGCCCACTTGTTCCTTCTAGTGCTAGAAAATTTCCTTCTTATTGATGCATTAAATGTGTTCCCTATGTCATTGGGGAATGGGGGGAAGTAAGAAAATCAATTTTAAGTCTTATAAGACTTGGGGATTGATTTTTTTATAAAAATAGTACTATAAATATCACAATATCAGATATATGGTTACCACTTTGAAATTCTACAAGTAGACCCTATTGTAGGGACAACAAATGTTACATAGTTACACTTTATTCTTACTAATCTTTGTGAAATTGTTTCAATCCTAGCGAATTATAGTTTAAAATATAAACAATGGAAATTTATATAATGAACTAAGATAAAGTGATTCATGGGTGTCTTCAAAGGAGATAAGGGTAAGGCAAAAAAAAAAAATTTGCTTAAGATGATCAAAAGTACTAGCTCTTTTAACTTCTATGACAACAACACATAAAACTAACGTTCACCAACTCTATCATATTACTCAAATATAAATAAATGTAGTTGAATATTTAAATTAAAATAAATGTATATGTCTAAAATCATATATTGCATAAAATTACTCATTCATAGTAAACTGCATAACATATTTAGTTTAAAATAAGATGAAAATAGAGCAAATATACTAATAGAGTTGTCAGCCTAGTGTTAAGTTCAAGCTAACAGATGCATATATTGAGTGTTATTGAAAAATTAGTCAATAATAAAGAAACTATTAGTAATCTAAAAGCATGGGGAATATAAACCATAGAAATACACAATCAAGTACTTCAAACAAACTTTTGAATTCTTGGCTCTCTTGTATGAATTATTATAAAAACTATTTTTGATTACAAATGAGGGGGGAAACCCTTATTTATAGGTTTCAAAATTACCTAAAACAAGTTCAAGTAGGCCCATCAAAAGTCACCCAAATAGTAAAGAGGCTGAAATGTTACATAAAGTGGAATATTCTAATTCAAATTTACAAAATATAATGAAATATTCCCTAAGGCCCTGGAGGAGGTTAATGGTTGGCTTGTTATTGTTGCCTTATTTCTTTTCCACCACTTCCTTCATCCAAAATTTTGCATAGGCTAGGTAATCATGATCTATCTAGGTGAAGTCTAGGATCATAGGTTGGAATAAGTCAGGTATCTCTTAGATGATCTTTCCATGTTTTACAAACATAAAACTCAATGCTTCTTCAATGGCCTCTACTTTTTCTGGAATTTGGCTGGAAAATACCACAATATTCATCACCTCAATAGCCATCTTGGCATTGGAAATGTCCTACTAGAATTTGGCTACAAACACCTTCATTTGGGCCCTAAATTCTTGGTCATCCATGAAGGAGCCATTGATTGGTCACCCTAGTGACCATGACATCCCTCAGTAGTAAGGCAATCTTGAATTCAATTTTATTCAAGGATGTAGTTGCATCCTTGATTTGATTAAGCCACCTCTTCAATATTCTCCTCCTATTCATTAGGATGGTGTGTATAGGAATGATATTCTAAAGTCGTAAAATGTTTAGGTCTTAGAACTTATTACTTCTTGCAACTCTAGCCAAGTTTTCCAACTTGACATCATAGAGTACAAGTTTCTAGTCAAGTTTGATGACCACCTTAGATTGTAGGACCCCATCTTCCTTCTTCTTCTTCATGAATTTATATAAGTTAAAAATATTGATAAATAAATATATTATTTGTACTATAGTGCCATCTTTCACTATTAACAATGATTTCTCCTTCAATATTTTTAATTCTTGCTACATCCCATTCATCAAGGTAATTGTGGACTCTATTTGGGCTTAAACTGAGGACACATGGTCCTTTGCATATTATTACACCTCTCTAGGGTTGGAATTCCTCTTCCTTGTCAAAATGAAGAGGGACTCTTCACTCTCATGGACCACAACTAAGCTTGACTGTGGATTCTCAACCTAGCTTATAACCAACCTCTTCATCATACTTATGGCATCATAAAACCTCATCCAAAATTGAGGAGAAGAAAGGACTAAGTCCTCTCTTGCCTTACCACTTATATGATGTCTCTAACCCAATTTGGGGTATAAGTAGGTGTTGGATGTGTGGAGGTGGATCCAATGGGAGTGTTTGGGTTGAGGAAGAGGCCAAAGCTAAAGCAAGGATGTATAATTGTGTTGGGTCTAGTTGCCTAAATGTGTCAAATAGGGATTTGGCAGGGCCCATGTTAAGGATGAGTGAAGGTAACTTTAGAGGCACACTCACTTTTGTAGTTGTGGTAATGTTAATTGGCCTTCTAAAAGTGAATTGCTTAGAAATGGGTTTCAATGGATTTACAAGTGTAGGGGAACCAATTGCAAGTGAGGCACTCATAATGGTTTCTTAGGAATAAGTCATATGTTTCATGGGATGAGAAATAAAGTGGAGGAAATTTAATCCAAAATAAGTACTATGTTAACTCATGATAGTACCAACTGAGGATTAGGTAGAGGTTATCGTAGCAGTTGAAGATAATGAAGTTGATGGATGGGTAATAATGGGTAGAGGAAACATGGAAGTACAAGAAAAAGTAGGAGTTACAATTGGGGGAGATGGTAATGGTAAAGTACTTATAATGGGAGCCTATTGTGTACTTGTAGCCTCTATAGTTGCTTGAGAAGCTAATAGAGGAGGCACTTCTCCTCTCATGGTAGTCCTGAGCTCCTTTATTTTGTAGACATTTTCAATATTCCTTCCAATCAATGCCTACAAGTCTTCCATAGAGAGATTGATGCTTTACTATATTTCTTTAATATTAATGACATCAGGGTTAGGTTGGATTGTGTTCTCTATGGTAGGTCTCATGGTAGATGAAAAGATAAATGTATAACCTTAGGAGGGGTCATGTTGGTTGCTTGATCCTCCTTACTCAGAGCTTGGAGGTAGGCTTTGTCCACTTAAAGTGGGAAGAAGTGGAAGTCTGCATGGTCTATTCCTAATAAGAGGAACATTACCTTCTTCCTCTTCTTATTGTCTCTCCTCAAAATTTTATTTGAACATGCTCCTATGAGGTGGTTGTGGCTAAGGATTTATAACATCTTCCTTATTCTTCTCTCTATCTAGCCTCATTTTTAGATCGATGTTATTTCTTATAGCATTTTTGAGGACCACCTCATCATTCATGGTTTCCCTATATATCCATTCATGCACTTCTTATTTGTTCTTATACTCCATTACCACATCCTTCTTGAACTTGAATAGATGCTTGGAAATGACATTGTTTGTGTCCTAAGGTTTGAAATCATCCTTAGGCAATAGGCATGAGTCCCTATGCCTTATAGCCAAAATGAAATCATACCATGTTGTGATTTTAGTCCTAAAATTATAAGGATTCTTTTGAGGTATTATCTTCTTCTTATTTTTGAATATGCCATCAACTCCATGTAGTAGTTTATAAGCCATCTCTCCCTCAGCTAGTTTCATAGGTACATATCTTAGCAACCTAAGGGGAACCAACATTACTCCTTCTATTTGTATGAATATACAATATGGGTATAGCCAATAGGTTCCCATTACCTTTAGTGTTTATCTAAACTCTAGGGGAACCCTCAAAATCTCACACTTGATGATTGATTTGTAAATCATTGGGTAGAAATCTTCTATAATTACCTTTATATTACACCTAAAGTGGTGAATGTGCATTACAAAAAATAGTTGTGGCATGGCCTCTTGATGCTCAAGAGACCATGAGTTCATGCCTAGTTGGGAAGTTATGTAGATAAAATCCAATAGGTAACTCATCATGTATAATTGGTCACCATTCTTGCAAGTGTCATTCATCACATATATCAAGTTGTTGATGATGATGTCCCCAAGTGATGGAATTTATTTATGCTCTAGGATTATCTATAGCAGTAGTATATATTTTATATCCACATAAATAATATGTGGATTACATATATTATATTTAGTAGGTCTAATCCAATCCTAAATCATGTCTTGGATTTATGAATAAGCAAATTCCATTGGTCATCCATGAATATAACTCCAATTGGGTCAATTACCCATGATGCCAAGACCTTGTCTAGGGAGTGCACCTCATACCAGTTGTCAATTTTTCTCTAGTTATAGTCTAGTTATAGGGAAGGAAGTTCATAATACTTTTAAAATCTTGGCCCTACTATGAAGGTGATCAGGAGCCCATTGGTTCATTGATTTGAGTAACACATCCTTGCATCTCATCCTTCCAAATATACCATAGAATAGGTTAGTGCATGGCATAACCTCTATCTTCATTGCAACCTTGTGGAGACTAGAATTATTTATTGTAAGGGTGTTTGAAGCTAATTGGATTATGTGAGGTATTGTAGTAGCCTCATCAATTTACCTAGTTACTTCTACATTGAAGTAAATGTTGTTATAATGCATGTCCTTTGTATTTATGGACTCAAGGATGAATTATGTGTCTTTGAAAACAACTGAATTGCCATAATGGAATAAGAAGTCATCATTTATGAAATAGGTGCTCTTACTTAGGCTGGAGGGACATTCTTATGCCATTTATGCAATAGTCTAGGTAGTAACCAATGTCTATCTATATCTCTCTACAATTTTCATGCTCTAATAATGACACCCAAGGTGCAACCTGTGAATAGCTTGATTCTTGGTCATACTGAGAAAACACAGCTAGTAGAGAGCTAAAAAATGTATATAGCTTCAAATGCAAATGTAGATAATAATAATACTTGAGTTGAGTGTCTTTTTGAGAGATTTCTTTAATTAATGCAACATAGATGGTGATTCTGGTTCATCCCATATTAATGGTGAGTAAGTCAACTTTGCAAGTGTTTGGAATAAATTTGAGCTATTTATTTTTCCATTTAATTGCATTAGAATTCAAATTTAGTTCTAATTTGAATTGATCCACCTCAAATTTTATCTTCAAATCTAGAGACTACCATATTTTGACCCATGGTTGCTGCCTTGGATCTAACTAGGTTCTCATGGGGATTGAATGTGACTAAGCTGCTTAGTTGGCTCAAAGTCTAGACACATGGTACCTTTTTATTTCCTCATGAACTATCAAAATGTAGCTTAGTGTAATGACTCAATTTATACTACCATGTGACATATTTTAATTTTTGGTGAGCTCTTGGGTGGTGTATTTTAATTTTGATTGGTTGTGGAAGTGTTATGTGTCACTCTCACGGGCAATCAAGGATTTAATTTTCTAGGTGGATCTCTTGGAAGGCTATCAAATGTTTCCTTGATAGGTGTCACCTTTGGAAGGATATCAAAGCTTTCCTTGATAGGTGTCACCTTTGGAAGGCTTTTGGAAAAATATTAGAAACTTTTCATTAATCATGTGGTTAAGATGGAGACACATGTTTAATTTGAGGGTGATCTCATAGATCTTAGGATGCAGCTTCATGGGTATGACATGTGGCATCATCATATGGGCCAAAAATGGGCATGCATCATTCTCATGGGCAATGAGACCTGAGTATCCATTTGAATTGATGTATGTTCCTTTCATGTCCATCTAAGATCAACGTATGTCCACATCACATTATGTCCATCTAAAGCTTACAAGAGCTCGTAATCAAGATGCTTGGAAACACCTGAACCATCCAATCAAGGCTCAATGGTGAAATGTATCTCTTAAGACATACCTTGAAGGATAAATCCACTCTTGTGCATGTTTTAAAGGTATGTCCTAGGATATAACTTGAAGGTATTACAAGGGCCTTTAAAATATCTCTCAGTAGTGCCTTCCATGTGAAATAAAATTCCATTTATTCCTTGAAGGATAAATTCACTCTTGTGCCTATTTGAAAGGTATCTCTTAGGAGATACCTTGAAGGGGAAATCCACTCTTATGCATGTTTGAAAGGTATCACCTTGGAGATACCTTGAAGGTATAATAAGGGCCTTTAAAATATCATCTAATAGTACATTTCATGTAAAGAAAAGTCACTTATTCATTAAAGGATAAATCCACTCTTGTGCCTCTTTTAAAGGTATCTCCTAGGAGATACCTTAAAGGGGAAATCCACTCTTCTGCATGTTTAAAAGGTATCTCCTAGGAGATACCTTGAAGGGGAAATCCACTCTTGTTCATGTTTGAAAGGTACCTCCTAAGAGATACCTTGAAGGTATAATAAGGGCCTTCAAAATATCACCAAGTAGTTCCTTCCATGTAAAGAAAAATTCCACTTGTTCCTTAAAGGAGAAATCCACTCTTGTGTCTATTTGAAAGATATCTCATACGAGATACTTGTTGGTGTCCTCGATTGAACCCTATATGAATAAGGGGATTGTTCAAGTCCTCTTACACAAATCTAGTCCAATATAGGACTGACCCTAGGCTGTGGGTCACATAAAATTGAGTTAGACCTCCGAAGAAGGTTGGCTTCCTTTTAGATCTATCACCTAAACTATACATAATCTAACAACTTACTTGGAAAATAGATAAATATTAACACAAACTATGAAATCATATAAAAATGAGGTGATGTACTAGTAATTTTAACACTTATACTTTACACAAGAAAAATTGAGACATTTTAAAGATCAAATAAGATCAGTCCCACATAAATATCTCACAATAAGACATTGACCAACTATCAAACTAGAATGAGAGGGTAAATATCCACTTTCAAGATGAATAATAAAATATAAATTTCACTTAGAATGATATATGAGAAACTATCAATCATTTCATGAAGGTGAGAAAACTTAGACATAAACAAGGAACATACATTCACTTAACCACAATACATGAATTCATAGGACACACTTCAATATAGCTTGTAAAATGATGGAATTCAGTCTTTATTGCATCAAAATATGTTACAATACAAATTTTGGCATATACTAAGAAATCCAAATGCATAATCATATGTTTATCTAAAGATGTTAGAGATTTGTTTCTAAAACTTATAAAGAGAGACACAATGTGGTAGAATATGGAATATATATAGAGAAAGGGGAGAGAGAGGGAACTATGATGTATTATCACAACTTAGAGGATGCTAACTCATAAACTTATCAATAAGGAACAAATTCTATAAAATAATTAAATTCCAATTATCCTTATCCATTCATTAGGTGTCTTTATTAGAACTCCATGTCATTTTCAACTTGATTTGCTGATTAAGACCATGTCTTGGAGTTGACAGAATCATGCCACATCTAATTTGGGAAACCATAGGTACCTATTTATCAAAAATGTGACCATGTTTGTTATATGAGACATCTTTCCATGATCATGTTTATGTTTGTATTTGTTACAACTTGAACATGGGTCCATTATAGATGAAAACCAATCTAATTATTGGTTTCAACATAGTCATAATATCCATGGAAACCTATAGACTATTTGATCTTAATTCAACATTTTAATCCATTTTTGATCTCTGTATTTGGTTTAAAAGAACTATTTTACCTCTAGAACCCTATGAGAGTCGAGAAGCTATTGTATACAAGGATCATCCATCTAAAAAAATGAACATGTCAATAGAATGACCTTGCAATAGGGTTGATAGGTTATAAATTATTGACCAAAGGTCCCACTTAAATGTTAATGGTGATAGAGCCTTATTATTGGCCATATTGATTATATGATTATCTGTTGTTGATTGATCGCTAATGGTGATATGGATCTTTAAGATTTTGATTACCTGGGTCAAAAACTAGTCTATCAACCTCTACTAGAAGATCTTTGAATTTTCCCTTTGTTCATTGGTTGTCAATTGTCAACTCGAACCATGTACATTATGCCAAATAATCCTTGTTCCTATCTATCCTAAAGATACAATATCAGATCTTAAATTTTTGACCTTATGCACACCATAGGATCTTGATGTATGAATGAATGTGAGCCTTTGATTTCCTACCATTGAAGATTCTTGGACATGTTGACTTTAACTCACACCATTGATATAAATTTATGAAATAATTTGTATCATTAGATTTGCTTGGACCCACTTTCTTGTTAGTCAAGCTCGCACCATTGGATCTCTACCTAGTAGATACGCACCATTAGATCTTTTCCAACTTGTAGCATTTTTAGGCTCTTAATCCATGGACCTTTTAACTTGTTTGACCCTAGCACAAACCATTAAATATTTTTGTTAGAATGTGAGCTCATGGATACCATTAGATATTGATTAACTTGAAGCCTTTTAAGGAGCTTTTGAATATAAATGGCTATTTTATAGGGCTTAAATTTGACATCCATGTAAATAAAATTTTATTTTTGCGTGATCATCATTGACATCTAAGCACCCATAAAATACATTCATGAGCCCATCATTGACATCTGTGAGCCCGTCATAATTTAAACCTCAGTGGATTTTTTGCTAAGCATTATTTTGACATCTGTATGAATGTTTTGTTCTACAGGTTCAACTTTGAACACTTATAACTCAAACTCGAGAACTCGTGCAGGCATGAAATATGTATATCATGATATTAACATGAATAACTTCATATAAATATAATCCTTTGGCTCACGAGGCTTTCTAAGGTGTATTTATTAAATTCACAACCAGACTACTCAATTTTTTTCTAGATGACATCTTGATGATGGTGTGGTCCTTAAAATCATCAAATTTAAACTTTGAGCCTATTTAAAGTGTTTTAAAATATTTGTAAAATATATGTGATCTATATTTGATGTATATTTTCTCCTTGTGACATGGGGTCACTCTTTAATCAGGGCCCTACTTAGCTTTTTGATCTGATTTAGGCACATTTTGATATATAAGCCAAATTTGGTCAACATCATTGGTGACTTAGCTAGGCAACATGCTTGCTATGCTTGAGAACTCTCACCATTTACATTGATTCTTTAAACATTTAGATGATTCTTGGACCATTTACATGACTACAAGATATCCTCTTAACTTACAAAGACAAAGAATTCCAACAAATAGGGAAAGAAAGAAACTTGAAAGGGAAGCAAACCTAATAAAGCAAAGGCCATTAACCTACTAAAAGTTGTGTAACAAAGCTGTTATTTTGGACAAAAATAGAAAAAAAAAATAGTGTTTATAACAACACTTATATAAAAACAAGAAAAAATAGCTATGTATAGGGGACTTAGCTTCCTCAATAGTAGTGCTTTAGAAATATCCCATTGACTGGGATAGGAAGCTCCTCACCATCCATCTTTGTGAGATGGAAAGCATTGTGGGGTTTGTAGTTGGAGAATTTGTATGGACCAATCCAAAGAGAGTCAAATTTTCTATGATTTCCTAGCTTAGCTCTATCCTCAACCCACTTAAGGACCAAATCTCCTTCTTGGAAACTCTTTGAAGAAGCTCTTTTGTCAAAAGATCTCTTCACCATTGCTTGAAGGGCTTTTATGGCCAACATGGACTGGTGTCTTATCTCTTCCAATTTCATGAGCGCAAAATATTTGATTTCCATTGGCTCATTCTCCAAAATATCAAGTTGATGTATTAGTTCTAAAGTAGGAAACTCAAGAAAAGTAGGCATTCTTGCTTCCTTACCATATACTAACTTGTATGGAGAATTGGCTATTAACCTTTTATAGGTGATCATATTAGCCCATAGAGATGACTTCAGCTTGAGATGCCATGACCTTCGATTTTCTTCAATTATCCTTCTGATGATAGTCAATAAATTCTTATTAGTGGAATTATTAAGTCCATTGCCTTGTGGATAATAGTTTGATGAGGTGCTAAGAAAAATACTATGTTGAATTTCCCACTAGGTAATCCTAGACCCCATAAAGGCCATAGCATTTTTAGAAATAATAGTTGAAGTAACCCAAAATCTAATAAGTAAACCTTCATATAAGTCTAGAACATTGGTTTCATAGGATTTTTTTATGCTACTACCTCTGTCCATATAGTAAAATAATCTATGGTAGTTAGAATCCACTTATGTCCTGAGCTTGAAGGGGGGTTAATGAGTCTAATAAATTTTAATCCCCATTGGATAAAGGGTTGATTCACTAAAATTGGTTGGATGGGTAATGATTCAAGCTTCACTTTTCCAATAAACATAGCACACTATCTACATTTCTTGACCCATGCATGATAATCATCAAATATAATTGGCCAATAATACCCACATCTCATGATCTTGTGGGTTATGATCCTTGTTGAATAACGTCTTCCACCATATCCATCATGAAACTACTCAAAAATTCTTTATATTTGACCTGGATCCATGAACCTTAATAACAAGCCATTAATATATTTTTTGAACAACACATTATCAACAACAAGAAAAGGAATTTACTACAATTTAACATATCTCCTTTTTGAAGGGTTTAGATGAGAAGGATAGACACCATCCTATGATATCTCACCATGTCTTGGAACCAAATGGAATGTGAGGTGTGATCATTTTCAACTTCTTCATTATTTGATACCATAACCACCCCATTAGCATGATTTTGGTTATCTAACTACCTCTTTTGTCATTTATATTCTTATTCAAGAGAAACTCTTTGACACTCGAATGTGCAACCATCAAATGTATCTTATTATTGGACAATAAGTACCTAAATTTTTTAAGAGATCTTATAACTAAAAGTACATGCTTTTTAACAAAAGAGTACCTTATTTCATATTCTTCTAAGCCTTGACCGAAAAATGCTATTGGATGTTATAAAGTCTCTTTATTTTGATGTATGAGAATACCTAAAATAGTGTCAATGTTAGCACAGGTGTACAAGAAGAAATCCTTTGTGAAGTCAGGGTTCAGGAGTGCAGGAGCACTAGTTATATCTTTCTTGATGTTTTAAAAGCTTCTTACTCCATATTTAAACCAATTAAAATTATTACCTCTCTTTAGAATGGCTATAAGTGGCTTAGCTAAAGTAGTAAAATATAAAATGTATCTCCTTATGAAATTGATATTGCCTAAGAAGCTCTATAAATATTTCTTGTGTTTAGGCAAGGAAAGTGTAAGAATTGAGTCAATCCTATAAGGATCTATGCTTTTACATTTTTTATAAATCACATGTCCAAAAATCCTACCTTTATGAATATAGAAAACACACTTTTTGGGATTCAAAGATACCCCAAATTGCCTTAACCTTTCAAACACTTATTTGAGGTGAATTATATGCTCATCTTCAACCTCAGAGAACACTTTTATATCATCCAAATAAACAAGTATAAAATTATTAAGGAGACCTTAAAATGCCATGTCCATAGTTTTATAAAAAGGTGATCTAGCATTTGATAAGCCAAAAGGCATATTTCTATATGTAAAAGTCCCCCACTTTGTGGTGAAGGCTGTTTTGAATTGGTCTTCTTATTTGACCAAAATCTAATTGTAATCACTATAGCCATCCAATAAGGAGAACCTTTATGAACCTAAAACTAATTTTAATATCTATTCCATTTATGGCAATGGATAGTGGTCTTTAAGAGAGGCCTTATTAAAGTCATGGAAGTCAACACATATCCTTATTTCACCATTATTTTTTCATACTAGAAAAAGCTTTGCCACCTAAGTTGAGTGTTTAATTTGAAATATTATAGCTGACTTAATGAGCTTATGGATCTTATCTCTCATCAAAGGTTCAAGCTTTTGATTAATAGGACTTTGCCTTTGTCTTACTGGCTTAGTCTCATCCTATAACTAAATGGTATGTTGAGATAGACTAAAATCAAATACTTTAAGGTCATTGTAGTATCATGTAAAGACATCTCCAAAAAATTGAATATAACTCTAAATTTTCCTTCTCTGTAGGAGTGAAAAATTTACCCAACTTTAAGCTCTTACCATTTGCAATCTCCACATTGGTATAATGTTATTCTTTTATTGACAATGAAAACTTTCCTTTTATCAACTCATCATATTTTTTTAATATATTCTCAAGGGTGACCAACCCTTTAGGCAACTTATTTATCTTCAGTTGCACAATCTGGTCACCATACTATTGTATGTGCTTGTCTTGGTTAATTGAAGAAAATTCAACTTCTTCTTACAAGAATATGATTATCATCTTCAAATACTTGACAATTATCGTGGTTATCTAGAATAGAAGGCCCTATAATCAATTTGATGTATGATTGAACTTTTTCACTCTTTATGTCATTTGGGATACTAAATTGTGACCTAATGGTAGCCAACTTATCTACATGCTTGTTCTTATTTCTTGATATGGCCTAAATGTTGAAAGCTTGAAAGTCTTAAATTAAGTCCCATACTCTATGCTTATAATACCTAAATAATGGGTTCTTACATACATTAATCCCAATTACTTGGTGAACTACTAGTTCACTATCATCAAAGAGTTGTAAGGTATTGACTTTCATCTTTCTTTCTTATTTCAAACCATGTACTAGTGTTTCATATTCAGAAACATTATTTGAGAAACCAAACTAAAACTTGAGGGAAGATAAATACCTTTATTTGGATAGAGAAATCAACATCATTCAAGCCCCATTACCACGTGTATTCCTCAATCCATCAAAGTATAATTGCCATAGGACATCACTAGGCTCATCATCCTTCATCAATGTTGGAATTGGTCTATCATTTTCATGAAAAAAATAGACACCAAGTCCTTCTTCAATTAACTTGTAATGATCATGATCATTTAATTCCAAGTCTCATTCATCAAGGAAAATTTCTATAACTCCATCTAGAGGTGACTCAATTTTTACCTCATTACTTTCTAGTACCTTGTCTAAGATAACACAATTAGTGTTCACCATAATTGGCATATATGACTCTAAATGGAATCTTAAAATAGGTTCAGAAAATATTGTTACCTTAGTACCATACTTAGTTCTAAACAATAAATAAGTCCAATCCACTGACAATTATCCTCTAATATTTTTGGTAAAGTCCCTTGAAAGACACATGGTAAAATATTGAGGCAAGTCTACTATAACCACATCTTACTAAATGGTAACATTGGGATAAGCATGTAATACCAAATTCATATCTTTGATTATGCCTACTATATATATTTTTGACCCATCTAATTGAAATACTCCTTTAGCATTTGGTTCATAGACAAGACCAAGCTTATCTGCAATTTGCTTAGGTATGACAGTGTTACTAGCTCCACTATCTACCATACAATTATGGACTAAGCAATCGCCAACTATAAAAGAGAGATAAAATGGAGGTGTTTTATTTGATTTTAGATTGGTTTTTTTCACCTTTTTCATGTTATGTACCTACTGATCTTGTTTCTTGATTGGTTGGTCTGAATTAGACAAGACAACTCCTTATTTTTGAACTAGTTCTTGAGACACCTTGAGAGCTGAAAGCTCTTAAATGATAATATATTTTTATCCTAGGATAGCAAGGAAATCCCACATGATAATTCTAAAATTTTATTTCTTCATTTTATCTATTATATTTAATGAGTCTCCACTAACCTTTGGATGCACCTTTGAAACCACTAGTTGTTCTCTAATTATAGGCATTTGGGGAACCTTCACTGCCCCTACATTCTAATTCTTTTGTGCTCTAGGGGAAACAGGTTTATCTTTGACACTCTTAAGAATAATGTTAGGAAAACTAGAAGCATTGATAACATCTTTAACTTCCTCAACTACTCTTCTTTTAGCTCTAGTTAAAGTTGTAACTTGACCATTTATGTTGCTAGTCTCACCAATCTGATTGAATGCAACATGATCATCTAATTGTGAATTCACATTGATGGCATCATGATGCATTTAAAAATTTTGAGTCTCTCCTTGGAATGCCATATTTATCTCTTGGTATTGACCTCTTTGAAGATAAAACTCTTCTTGTGTCTTCTGTGACAGTAATATACTGTGATACCATGGCTTGGTTTTGAGTGTCATTTGGATTAAATGACTACCAAATTTAATATCACATCAATTTATTTTGAGGAATAATAGCTCTTAAACTATAGGGTAAATTAGGGTCAATGGATGCATATGGTTTATCTTGGGTTGTGGATCCTTGATTTTGGTAAGGGGGCCTATTTTCTCTAAAACCTTGATAGGTGTTTTGGTTTTGCTACTAATAAGGTCTAGCTTGGTATTAATATCTCTTGAGTTAGACTATCTCATTCCCAAAATCTTGTAACATGCTTTTCAAATCTCCAATCTCACTAGTATGATTAGAAGGGGTTATAATTTTCTCCTTAGGAGATGGAATAGGACTTATTTTGAGTAATATGAGGGGTTGGAATGGGTTGTAATTCTAGGAATATTGGAATTAGAGGCCTTGGAAAAGGCTTACCAACTTGTATCAAGCTATTCTCTACTCTTATTGTAATTTCATAGGCATTTGGCAAAGTATTACCACCCATGGACTGTATCATGACACTAATATCATAATTAAGGGCCTTTAAATAGTACAATAATGCATACTCTGGAGATGGTCTAACCAATGCAAGGATCTTAGTCCATGTTTTTTGGAATCTGAGGTTAAAATCAGACATGAACTCATGGGCATACCTTTTAATGGTAATCAATTGTTTAAACAAGGATATGTGATCAAAGTTGTCTTTAAATTACATGAATAAGGCTTCACCTAACTCATCTCATGTATAAATGGAGGTCAAAGGAAGATTTCTATACCATTGAAATGCTTTTCCTTTGAAAGAAGCAACAAGTAATCTAATAGCCACATTATCTTAAATAGTATTATGAACATAACATATTTTGGCAACATCTTGAATACACTCAATAGTAGTAGTGTTATCCCATTCTCTTGAGAAGAAAGGGATACTATTTAGGGTAGACATAATCATGCCATCAAATTGGGTGAAATTCAGGGGACTTACCCTAGTGAATGAAATAAAAACATGATTCCTAATAACCATTAGGGTAATGGGGATTTGGCTAATGGGGACAATAGATTGAACTAAAACAATAAGATAACCAAGAGATTAATGCTTCTTTTGAGGATAAGGACTTGTCCTATTGAATCTTGATTTTCTATAAGTAGAAGGCAATTCAATGTGTTCAAAAGGAATACCTTTACTTGATGATCTTGGGGTAACCTTTGGCATGAAAACACTATCTAAAATATATTATGAGATCTAAAACTTGAAGGATATTAATATTTTGATGATGGTGAATGTCTCCTATTTAAATTTCTTCTTAGCTTCAAACTTCAACTATGACAAGTAAAATTGTCCCAACAGGCATGCCAAAACTATTGGTGTCCTAGATTGCACCCTAGCTAAATAAAGGGATTGTTCAAGTCCTCTTATATAAATTTATTCTAACATGGGACTGACCCTAGGCTGTGGGTCACCTAAACTTGAGTTAGACTTATGAATGAGGATAAATTCCTTATGTATCTATCACCTAGACTAGACCTAATCTAACAACTTGCTTGGAAAAGAGATAGAGATTAACACAAATTATGAAAGCATGTAAAAATGGGGTGATGCACCAATAATTTGAACACTTAAACTTTGCAATAGACACAATATGAGACAAATTCAAGACCAAATAAGATCATTCCCACATAAATATTTCACAATAATACATTGGCCAACTATCAAACTAACATTAGAAGGCAAATATCCACTTTCAAGATGAAAATAAACTATAAATTACACTTAGAATGACCTTTGATAAATTATCAAGAACTTCATAAAGGTGATAAAACTCAAACATAGGCAAGTAAAATACATTCACTTAACCATAGTACATGAATTCATAGGACACACTTCAATCTGTCTTGCAAAATGATGGAATTAAATATTTATTTCATAAAAATGTGTTATAGTACAAATTTTGGCATAGACTAAACAAGCCAAATGCATAAGAGTCTATTGCTCTAAATATGTCATATATTTCTTTCTAAAATTTTGAAATAGAGCCACAAATTTGGTAGAATATGGAACATATATAGATAATGGGGAGTAGAGAGAAGGAATTGTGATGTATTAGCACAAGTTTGAGGATGCTAACTCATGACCTTATCAATAAGGAATAAATTCTATAAGAGAATTGAATGCCCATTATCCTTATCAATTCATTAGGTGTCATTATTAGAAATCCATACCATTTTAAACTTGATCTAATGATGAGGACCATGTCTTGGAATTGATAAAATCATGCCACATTTGCTTTGGGTGATCATAGGTACCTGTTTATCAAAAATGTGACCATGTTTATTATATGAGATAGCTCTTTATGATCACATTTACATTTATATTTGTTTCAACTTGAACATGGGTCAATTATATATGAAAACCAATCCAATGATTGGTTTTCACATAGTCACAATATCCATGAAAACCTGTAGACTTTTTGATCTTGCTTCAACATTGTTAGTCCATTTTCAATCTTTGTATTTGGTCTAAAAGACCTATTTTACCTCTACAAACTATGAGAACTAAGAAGTTACTATATATGAGGATCCTCCATCTAAAAAACAACAAACATTTCAATATAATGACCCTATAATGGAGTCAATAGGTTTTAAATTATTGACCAGAGATCCTGCTTAAACTTTAATGGCAACATAGCCTTATTATTGACCATCTTGACTGTATGATTATGTCTACTATTGACTGAGCTCTAATGGCAATATGGATCTTTAATATTTTACTCACTTTCATTTAAAATTAGTTCATTGACCTCTACTAGAAGCTCTTTGGATTTTCCTTTTATTCATTGGTTATTAAATGTCAACTCAAACCATTTGCATTATACCAAACTATCATTGTTCCTATTTGTCTCAAAGATACATTATTAGATCTTAAATTTTTGACCTTTTGTGCATTATAGGATCTTGATGTATGAATTAATGCAAACCTTCGATTTCCTATCATAGAATATCCTTTAACATGTTGAATTTAACTTATAATATTGATCTAAATATATGAAAGAATTTGTGTCATTAGATATTCTTGGACCCACTTTTATGTCAGTCGAGCTCACACCATTGGATATCTACCTAGTAAATACACATTGTTAGATCTTGTCTAACTTATAGCCTTTTAAGCCCCTTAACCTAGGGACCTTTTAGCTTGTTTGACCCTAGTGTGAACTATTATATCTACTTGTCAAAATGTGAGATCATGTGTACCATTATATCTTGATCAACTTGAAGACTTTTAAGGAACCTTTAAATATAAATGGCTATTTCATGGGGCTTAAATTTGATGTCTGTGTGAATATCATTTGATGTTTGCATGACTATCATTGACATCTATGTGACTATCAGTTCTAATCTCCAATGGATCCTTATTATGTCTTAAATTTGACATCCACGTGCCTGTCAAATATGTTTATGATTTTGTTAGAATTTAAACCTCAGTGGCTTTTTTGATGAACTTTATTTTGACATTTGTGCAAGCATCTTATTCTATAGGTTCAAATTTGAATGCTTATAACTCAAGATAGAGAACTCACATGGGACATAAATTTTGAAGAGTAAGATATTAGAATGAAGAACTTCATGGTACTACAATATTTTGGCTCATGAGGCTTTTTGAGGTGCATTTATTAAATACACAATTAGACCGCTCTGTTCCTTTTCTAGATGACATCCTAGTGATGGTCTAGTCCTTATAATCATCAAATTTTTACTTTGATCTTATTTAAAGTGTTTCCAAAGATTTGAAAAATCTATGTGATCTCTATTTGAGGTTTTTATGCACCTTTTGACATTGGATCATTCTTTAATCAGGGTCCTAATTAACTTCTTGATTTGATTTAGGGATATTTTGATATATAGGCCAAATTTGGTCAAAAATAATTTCAAGGGTAAATTCACTCTTGTGCATGTTTCAAAGGTATCTCTTAGGAGATACCTTGAAGGTATTACAAGGGCCTTCAAAATATCACCCAGTAGTGCCTTCCATGTAAAGGAAAATCACACTTGTTCCTTGAAGGAGAAACCCACTTTTGTGCCTAATTTTAAGGTATCTCCTAGGAGATATCTTTAAGGTTAAATCCAATCTTATATATGTTTAAAATTTATCTCTTAGGAGATACCTTGAAGTTATTACAAGGGCATTAAAAATATCACCCAGTAGTTCCTTATATGTAAAGGAAAATTGCACATGTTCCTTAAAGGAGAAATCCACTCTTGTGCCTATTTGAAAGGTATCTCCTAGGAGATACCTTGAAGGGGAAATCCACTCTTGTGCATGTTTTAAATGTTTATCATAAGAGATACCTTGAATGTATTACAATGGCCTTTAAAATATTACCTAGTAGTGCCTTCCATGTAAAGGAAAATTCCACTTGTTCATGTTGAAGGTATCTATTATGAGATACTTTCAATGTTCCCTTTAATGCATGATAATGATCTTTGAAGTATATCCTAGGAGATTCTATCAAAGGCCTTATAATTTTTTCAAGTTACCCATGAAGGTATTAAAATTCCCTTGAAGTAATCTTATAGTAGATATCTAGAAGGGCATTGTCATACATATCAATCAAGTCAAGAAAGAACTCATTCTTATATTTTGAACACTAAGAGTTATTGAATCATACAACCAAATAATTAAGCCTAATTACACAAATATTGGAAATAAAATACACAAACACATTAGTTGATAACTAAAATTTTTCTTACTCTTTATATTGAAAATTCTTTGAGCCTTTAAAATTATGGGTTACATGTGTTTAAATAGACTTGTGACAGGGGTCACCTCATCCTCCAAGTATATACAGGATAAATTACATATGATAGTTAGAAATTTAGTTCTAAATAGGGTCAAAAATGTATAGAGTTATCTTACAATTGTTAAAAACTTAAGTTAGCCATTACAAAACATGTGCATGTTTACAAAAATGAATAAATAAATTTATAATATGTTTCAAACTATAAATATAGAAAGATACACTACTATAGAAATGTACATGAAAAAACTTGGCCTTTCATGGTTGTGTTGACATATGGATGGTTGCATGGAATTTAGTTAGCATTGTAACTATGGCTATTGATGTAGAACTAGAAGTGGTGGATTAAGTCTACTTCTTCACCTCTATCTCAATCCAGCATTTATGTGACACATCATGCTACTACCAAATTATGTTCAAATTCAAAAGATAGGTTTTACGTACCCTATCGACCTATCCTAGTAGCTTTGCATGATTTGATTTAGTCATCTATAATTTGATCTTGAAGATCTCAACTTCAGTCACCTTTTTAGTAAAGTTCAACTAAGATTTTATGTCCTCAATGATAGTCCTTACAGACCTTGATTTAAATTATCTGAAGCCTCCTAAATAAGTTGATCAAATTCCATCTTACTGATCAACTTCCCTATAGCATCCTTTATTTTAGATAATTTCAAATCATTAAAAATTTGGAGAATGAGGGGTTCCTAGTATTCATATTTAGGGACCAAAGCCTTAGTTATTATCACCTATTCCCTAGCCTCTTCTATCTTGATGATCACTAGGTTTAGTGCGTTAGATTCCTCTAATGGTTTGATGAGATATAGGTGAATATAATTCTTATTAGTTGTGTAAACAATTAACATCTTTAATTTATTCTAATCATATTTCAAAGAATTAAATAATTTGTGAGTATTAACAACATGGGGTTCTAATTTAGCCTGCATAGACTCTAATGTCTCAAAATAATTATAGCACTTTGATGCTACCTCTTGGACCTCAGCTTCAATGCCAATTGGGATATGCATTGTCTTCTATTTTTCTTTTATTTACTCTAACTTTGCCTTTAGTTGTTGTCTAGCTAACTCTATGCCTTCATGAATTGCCACCATGGCATCCTTATGTGCTTTGTCTAGATATTTGAAGTCTTCATTATATGGGAATTGCCTCAATTGTCTATTTTATCTTTTGGTTAAAGAAAAGACCTCTTGTCTCTCTTCAAAAATTAATTCCCTACCAGCATCATCTTATAGCTTCCTCTTATTTACCCTCTGAATACTCCCAAATGGCTTATCAAACAAAGTTGTCATAGATGGGAAATTTTTTATTTGAAGTTGTGTATTTTAGATGTCTTAGGCCTTAAATAAGTGGCCCACCTAGGAATTTTCAACTGGATGAGGTCTATCTTCTTTGTGGTTTTGACCACAACTTCTTCTTCAACTTCCTCATCTAGTTGATGCTTCTTTTCTACCTTGATAATTATGTCAGGCAAGGAAGGATGAATAATCTTAGACCATTCCAAACCTCCATATTGGGGGAGTGGATGGACTGTGATAGCTTGTGTCTTTGCCTTTTTGACCTTACCTAATCTAGTGATGATGGTTTCCTAGGATGGAGTGGTGGATGGCATGGGGAGACATGGAGCTAGGGAGTAGCTATGGATGTCTCAATCTTCTTGGATGCCCTTTTCCTTTTCAATGATCTAACTATGGTAGTGCCAAAAGGAATACTTCAAGTGACCATGATGGTAGTGGATGGTATGGTGGTAGAACATGGATCAAAATTAGTAGAAGTTAGATCAATAGTGGTATCATCCTTCTCAATTATTGGGGTGAGTAAAGGAAAATGCAAGAAATAGGAGGTGGTTAATGGATCATCAGGAGTGGAAGTAAAAACTTACACCTTGGGAGTTTTTAACACTTATGAAATTGACATAGATGCAAAAATAGGAATAGAAGAAGAGATCAAGGAGGTCATCTCTACAGATAAAGCATTTTTACCTATTATGTCTTCCATATATGGTGATTTCCCCTTGTTGGATTTGAGGCTCAAAGCCTTAGCTTTTTCTAACTCTGCATCTTCATTAAAATCTTCTTCTTCTTCGTGCACTACTACTTATTGGGGTATTATAGGAAAGATTTGAGATTATTTTATTATAGGACTACCTATGGGGGGAGTCTTAGGCTTCCTTTTGTAACAAATAGTAGTCTTAGACTATGAGGAGGATCATTTATAAATTGAGGTAGTTTATTCTTATGTGGATACCTTTTAAGATGTAAATTCTTATTCCTATGGGGTAGCCACATAAATTTCAATTACACTAGAAACTAGGGGTTCTTATCCTTTATCTTCCTTATCAAAGGAATCTAGATTTATGGGGTATCTTGGAGCTCCCATAGGATTAGGTTCACTCACCTATGGTTCCTTCTTGACATCCTTCAACTTGAAAGGAAGCTCATGTGATGTATCTCCTTGTTCTTTGGATTATTTTATGGGTTGGTCCTTCCAAAAGTCTAAGGATGTTCATTATGCAAAGAGTGGCATTATATTATGCAATTATTACATAGTGATTTAAGGTTCCTATCGAATCAACCTTAAATGATCCTCCTTCAAACCAATAACCCTTTCCCTTTCCAAGACATCATCATCATTCTATGCATTCATGAATAAAAAGTCATAATCATAATGGATGTGTTAGTGGGGGATACTAAGGCCCTGAATGTGTTTTTGGATGTAGTCATGAGGATCCCAATCCCTATGTGGTACTATGGGAAAATGATAATTATTTATTTTTCTATCCATATCTCCTAAGTGAATTTTCATTTTGTAGACCATCCTGCCAATGACCATATGGTGCCCATAGACCATGCTCTTCTTCTTATTTTTAAGTAGGTCCTCAATGCTCCACCAAAGTTGGAAATCAATTTATTACTTATCCAATTTATTAGGTACATATTTTGGAAGGCTTAAAGGATGAACCTTGTGCCTAAAAATCATGATAATAGTGTAGTTAGGATATAAAAAATAATCACCTCTTCCAAATAGTGTCTTCATGATACTTGCTTTGAATTTGGGCATTAGAGACCCATGGATTGCTTTCCAAACTTAAGGATAAACATCCTTAGAAATCCTCACCATATTATTGGTATAATAATAGATATGCATATATTGAAAATTATCACAAATACAATTTTTGATACAATCAGTGGTCGAGCTCCGTAGCTCACTAAGGACTTTATACATTGTTCCCATTACAGTGTCCAAAATATATGACAACATACAGAAGTGGAAAAAAAAATTAGGTCCATTTCACTTATGAATGATATTTTCTCCCAGTTGGTAGCTTATAATTTCACCCAAGGTAAATGCTAAATGACTTTATACATTGTTCCCATTACAGTGTCCAAAATATATGACAACATACAGAAGTGGAAAACAAAATTAGGTCCATTTCACTTATGAATGATATGTTCTCCCAGTTGGTAGCTTATAATTTCACCCAAGGTAAATGCTACATCATTAGTCAACATTATCTGCAACAATGGTACTCAATCCAAATTGAAGAAATGGATGTTGGGTATTCCATAGAGCCTATTGAGCAGTGCCATGATAATCCACACTCCCATCCTAAAATTATTGATTGGAGAGGTATTATTTCATTTATATGTCATGGTTTCCTTAGGGAGAAGCCATGAATTCAACACCTTTTCCATAGTATTATCCTGATTCCACAAGACTAGCCTATGTTTGTCAACATAAGCATTTGGTGCTAGTATTGAAAAATACCTCTAAAAATATGATCTAGATATGTATGCCACAATAATTTGGTTACCCATATGGTGTATAAAATAATCATGTGTAACCTTTCCTATAAAGAATAAGTCTTAGAGGAGGTTGATGCATGGCATCACCTCGGGCTTGGCCACAACTGAATGTAATCCATATCTCTTAAGTGCTAGCAAGTCTATGATGAATAGTGATTCAAAAGGAGATAGATTTTCATCTAGTGAAAATATGTTAATAAAATTGAAAACATCACATAATTTATATTAGTTTCCATACCTATTGTCAAAAATGGTTGCATCATAAATAGTGTCCTTGAATTTGGTCGAATCCTTAATAGAAAATGGTAATGGTGGAAGTTCTCCCCCGAATGCCTCAGATGAAGATGCCATTGTAATTATGTGTAGTGAGTGTATTTTTTTAAAATGTTCTTTGTAAAAATATCCTTTTTTATAGTCACTTGTTTACTTGCAATAGTCTCACAAGTCACTAGGGATTTTCTTACATAGGATAGTAGTTAACTTTGAATTCATTTGAGAGAAATGAAGACATAAATGGTTGCACATCATGTATATAGCCTTTATAATTCAATTCTCATTAATTATAAATATAAAACATTCAAATGTTTTGTATTTTTTGCATAGTTCAAATTTATTTACTTTAGTTGGTGGGTTTCTTTAGCAAGTATCAAGAAGTATTTTAATTTATTGGCTAAGTATAGTGGGCATTCGATAGTCAAGAATTGGGAGTCAAGTTTTTTATTGTGATTAAGCCTATAAAATATCTAAATATATCTTCCAAACATAAAGGCCACTACAAAAAACCTAAAGATAAAAATCACTGATAAAAGACAAGTCATTTAGAACATTTGTTCACACAAAATGTTTGATGTGAAAACTCAGAACAAAAAATTTTGAAGACCAAAATCCCTGAATGAAAATTTTGAAGACCAAAATCCATCGCATAAAATGTTTGAACAAAAACTTGAAGGCTAAAATATTATAAGAAGGCCAAATCAAAATGTATAAATACCAAATCCCAAATACAATTCCTCTAAATAAAACTAAGTCCTAGAAAGGTCCTTTAAGTTATCACCCAGTAGTGCCTTTAAGGTCAAGGAAAATTCCACTCATGTGAATGTTGAAGGTATCTCGTAGGAGATAATTTAAATGTTCCATTCAATGTATTATAAGTAACTTTTAATTATCTCTTAGGATATTCTTTTAAAGGGCCTTGTATTTCATTGAAGATATAACAATGCTCTTGAGTGTAATTATTGTTCAATATAAAATGATGCAATGATGGATTTTTCTTGTTGAATCTCTCTTGATGATCTTATGAGGTCTAAAATTTTGATGGGTTTCACATTGAATCTTGGAATTAAGACACCTTTACCCCTAGATAATATCTACATAATACCTTATACACAATAATCAATGTATTATTAACTAACTTCTTTAATTGAAACACCTATTTACTTATTGAATCCTTTCTACACCACAATAACTATGGGTAAGTTCAACCTCAAGGTATCTACTAGCATAATCCTTCAAGGGACTTATAATAACTTAAGGGTTGACTCAAAATTATCTTATTGAGTGTAACATGAAGTTATCTTAATGGGTGACATGATATTATCTCCTTCAATAAGTTTCACTTCAAGAAGTTTCCAAAATAGGGGGAAGGATAGAGAAAAAAAGAAAGTCTCTATGGTCTCAATATTTAATTTTGAATATGGATTATTCATAGATAAGTCTTTTTAGAACCAATGTTTTTCTGAGTAGCTATTGCACACACATAGACAAACATAACCAAGTAATCTGGGAAAGTTTGATATAGGAATACTCAAAGATCTAGGCCAAAAGTTGCTCTTAGGAAATACCTTGAAAGAGAAATACACTCTTATGCCTATTTAAAAGGTATCTCATTTAATCCCTTATACACCTCAATAACATTGGGCAAGTTCAACATTGAGGTATCCAGTAGGAGATTCCTTCATGGGTAACTTGAAGGTATCTCCTAGGAGATACCTTGAAGATATTATAAACCTCAATAATGCTAGGCGAGTTCAATCTTGAGGTATCCAATATAATATTACTTTGATGGCCATGTAATACCTTCATAGGTAACTTAAAGGTATCTCCTATGAGATACCTTAAAGATATTAAAAGGACCTTCAAGATAAAGAAACCTTTTAGAGGTACAACAAGGTAATTATTCAGATCTAAAATAATACCTTCATGGGTAACTTAAAGGTATCTCCTAAGAGATACCTTAAAGATATTAAAAGGACCTTCAAGGTAAGGTAAAATTTTAGAGGTACAATAAGGTAATTATTTATATCTAAAACTATTAATGTAATAGGAAAAATTGTTCAATTGAATTGAGGTTGAAAGTGCATGTGCACAGGAGGACCTAAAATGTGCACTCTTATGTTCAGCGTGTCATTGCCAATGAATTCTCTCCCAAGTATTAGAATTCCCTTAAATTCATCAAGTTATCACCCATAAGGGATTTCAAGATGAAGTAAATTTCTACTAGGAGATATATTCAACATCCCTTTGAATGTATGACACTATCCTTCGAGGTGTCTATTAGGAGATTCCTTCAAGGGACTTGAAATGCACTTGTAATACCATCATGGTAAACTTGAAGGTATCCCCTATGAGATGTCTTCTAATAAAAATTCACTCTTGTGCATGATTGAAAGGTATCTCCTAGGATATGCCTTGAAGGTACTTGTCGATGGGCATTTTGACACATATTATAAACATATTTCCCCCCTCATATTTCTCCTTTGAAACAAATGTTTGTGGATTTCTTTTCCCATCAAATTATATTGGCTAATGTAGATATAATTTATTTTCTATTTGGTCATACATTATTAATTTAAGTGTGAGTTAATGTATATATTATGAAGATTTAATATGTATTTTGTAATGTAGTTTAGAATTAACATTTGTTGATATATAATTAATCACTAATTAATCATAAAAAAATTCATGAAGCGATGCAATATGCAACTTGTATTTTACAAAAGATCAATATTTAAATCATTTCAATTACTTTGTAGATGATTTAACTTATTTGGGAATTAATGGAGTTTTATTCCTATTTTAGTTAAGGGTCTGGATTAATAAATCAATATAGAATATACCAATAATTATAGTCCTGATTTGTATAATTATTTATCTTGTTCAACTTTCAAAAAATAGCAATGAATAAGAAGAGATATAACTTAGCTTAAAAATAGACTAAGATGGTCGATATAGAGGTTGAAAATAGTTGTGCAGGACTTAGAAGGTGTTGTAAACCTGAATCTATCTTTTGTTTTATGAAAGGATACGAACACCAAAAAGTGGATGCTTTGGTGCTTGGCGATGTTGTATATTAATGTAGTTATTGTCTAAAATGATCATAGAGACATGAAACTTTTTGGGTTTTTGTGTTGTGCCTTTGTGAGTCTATCTATGAAATATCAAGTGCTAGTTGTTGATTGAAATCATTATAGAGATGATTTTGTCTTAAAACCCTAATCTTCCATCATGCTTGATAAAATGATATTTGAGTCACTTGAGAAAGATGAGAAAGAGGGGGGGTTAGTGTGTAATATGTAATAAACATGCAATCCAAACCCCTTGTGTGAGAATATTGCCTACATACCAATACTCTGAAGAGGGATCAAGCCATATGTAGTTCTCCCAACTAGTGTGGTTTATGCAATATTGTCATGTAGACGTAAATGCTAATTTGATAGTGCTTGAGGTGGCTAGGGACTGGTATGAGTGTTTGAGTATGTTTTTAGTTATGTTGGGTGACTATATGTAGAGAATAATGAAGTTTGCCTTAGTGATTTATTTGTATTATTGCTTGATTTGTAAGTTTGGTCACATCCCTTGTAAATGAGCTTTGAGTAGGATTTTATAAGGAAATATTGGTCATGGGTTAGATGTATTCACACTAATCTAACCTAATTAAGGGTAAGGACTTGATGAAAATGAACATTGGGGCTCAAAGTGCAAATGGATAAGAGCAATAAAAATGGGACACTTTAGGTTCTAGTGCTATAGTTTGAATTTGACACTCCTATCCTATAGGCTTGGGACCTAGGGGAATAGGATTGGCATAGAAAATAATGTCTAGCTAAAGTGGAATCAAGGTTCATATAGTTTTGGATGATTGGTAATGATAAAAAGGTATCTAGAAGGGTCATAAGAGCATGCAAAAAGGACCTATAAATGGGGTCTCGCATGCCACACTTAAAATACCAATTTGGAAATTTTATATGATTACATTCCCCTGCCCCTTTATTTTAGTGATGTAGAAAAGTGAAATACTAAGATAAAGGAAAAATAAAAAGTGTACCAAAACTTACTTGCAAGGGTGAAGTCCATTAATATGTGTGATGTTAAGTGTGCATAAAGAGAGCATAATGTGAAGTGTAAATCTATAATAGAAAATAAGGAGTAGATAAATTCTTACTAGAAATGTTATGTCTAAAATAAGAATGTACAAAGACTGGGTAAAAGAGAGAGGAAGAAAAAGGAATGAATACAACTCATTAAGTATATAAAATAATACAAAACTTGTTATGATGTTGATTGATGCTGGGTATGTCCTATACCAAGAGTAATATCATAAATGGAGCTGAGTGCTCAATTCATCGAGGGTGGCTTGGAATATAAAGGTTGGCCTTTTGGATCCATCATCACCCACTAAGTATGAAGCTATGTGATTCTATATTTGTTAATCGCTGTTAGGACTATGTGTCCAATCCCTCTGAGTAGGTGGCTCAATAATACAAAGGCTAGCTAGTCCTTTGGCTCTATTATTGCCCACTAAGTGAAGCTATGAACTAATACTAGTTTGAATATGTGTCATATGAGAGGACTCATGAAGCCCATGAATGATCTATAATTTGATAATGTGGTGTGGATAGCTGAATATGTAATGAGAACTAGACCAATCTTGGCCACTCCAAAAGGTGGAGATTAGGCTTGTATGAAAGCCACTCCAAAACTGAGAACTAGACTTATATGAAAGCCACTCTAAAATGATTTCAACCACCTATAGATGGAATAAGGCACACAACTACTAAGAATACCTAGGTAATACAATGAACTAGAAAGAAAAGAAAGAAAATGTGTTGCACATGTTGCCCCCAGTCATTGGTGTTTTTAACATGGATTTTGATCTGGAAGTTGTACCAACTACCCAGTCTAAAACTAGAAGTAATAGCCATCATGTTTCACATGTTGCCCACTATATTTGGATACTTTAAGTAAAATTTTACTAAAATTGCCTAATCTGAACTAAACTATAGCTGAAAAAACTATAATTGATTTTACATTTCTATCTATTTCTAAATTTTTTGAATTTTTGGTTGTTTGGACAATAACACCAAAAAGTGGACACTTTGGTGTTTGACACTATTGTCTAATTCTAGTGTTCTTATCCTTTACTATTTATGGTGACTATTATATATTTGTCACTATGTTTTTGGTCTATTATGTGTGTTTTGAACTTTGATTACTATTCTAAGTGTTCTAAAAACTAATTTCTAATTAGGAGAAGGCTCTTATCTCTCTAAAAAAATCCATGTTTTTTGCCCCCTCTTCTAAGGGAAGGAATGAAGGACTTATAATGAATTCCCTCAGAATGAAAATCCTTACAAGTGTGTTGTTCTTCTAAATATATGATATAGAAATGATAATCCAAGAGATGTCTTAAGATATAACATAGTTTATATTAGAGATTGTCAGATCAATAGGGGTATGCCCAAATAGATGTAACAATGTAATAACATGTACAATATATTAAACTTAAACTAGAAATTTGGTTAGTTGTTAATGAGGGATGGATCATGATATCCATCATGGCATTCAATAAGGCAAGGTAATGCATGATATGGATCATTGCATTACAAACAATTGAGAAGAAAATAAGCACACAAGGCAAGAAGCATACAAAAGAGGCCAAGGGGCCAAGAAAACAAGGGACATGGGCACATGTTACTCAAATTGGGAAAATCAAGAATACAAGGCATGTTCAAATGCCCATACACACATACAATTAAAAACAAGCAAGATTGACACAAGGGCCACAAGCACATACAAGAGTAAAAGAAAAGGACATTGGAAAATGTCATAAGGCACAAACAAGTAACAAAATAGTAACTGATAAATGCAATCACATCTAGCTACTCAAAGAAATAAAGGAAGGCATTTAAATGTTGTAAATACAATCACATCTAACTAATCAAAAACAAGAAGGGGAAGTATGCAAAACATGTAGTACAAGAATAGGTAGATGATAAGAAATACACAAGTGATATATACTAGTGACTGTTGATAGAATAATCTATATAAGCTAGTAAGTAATGTACATGATCATGATAGCTAGAGTGTGTGGTGTAGGAATGACATAACTTGGATGGTGTAGTAATGTAGAATATGCCCCCAGTGGGTATATATATTGATGTATATCTTGAATGTATAAGTAGGATGCCCACTCAATGGGTAGAGTGAAGCAATCAAAGATCTGGGTGTCATTGCACACACTCAAAGAAGATCAAGTGAAGCATGGTAATGTAGATAAATTGACAAACAAAAGCATAGAATAACAAAATATAAGTTTAGCATGCTAGTATAAATGTAAAGCATGGATAAAACATGCAGTTGAAAAAGTATTTTTGTTGTTTTGAGTTATTTGAATATTTTTGTATTTTGACATAATATATGTACAAGTAAGCAAAAAGACACTATGAACAAGTAAGCTGAGAAATTATGTACAAGAAATTAGAAAGAAACTATGTATAATTAATCCAAGAAATTATGTACAAGTGAAAGGAACTATGTACAATAAAATGTGTGTAATGAAAGACTATACATGAAATTTGCATAAATACATAATATTCATTGGATTTTTGAGTTTCTTTCCTTCAAGTGAGGCTAGATAATACACTTTAGGACTAATATTTTTGATAATGAGGTATGGATCTAGACAAATTGGTTTGAATTTTCCTTTGATTTCTTCTTTGGCATTGACATTGCAAAGATTTTATTTGAGAATGAGATCATTAACTTTGAACTCTCTAGTGTGAACTCATTTGTGGTAGGATCATTGTGTGCATTGTTGATATATTTTGAGATGTTTAGTTGCTTGTATGCGTGTATGGCCTAATTTCTTGAGATGGTGTAGATCTTTTTCACGATATTAGTCATAGGTGAGGATAAATTTAAGGGAGACACGTAGAGATGAGATTTCTAAATCCAATGGTAAAACTGCCTCTGTGCCATAAATGAGTGAATAAGGAGTGGATCCTATGGTCATATGAATATTTGTGCGATAATCCCATAATGCAAAAACTATTTGATTGTGCCAATCATCTCTAAATTTGGTCACTATTTTGCTCAAAATGTTATTGATGGTTTTATTGGTAGCCTCTACTTGACCATTTCCTTATGGGTAGTAAGGAGTGGAGAACATGTGCTCAATCTTATATTTTGTGCAAAATTTCTTGATAGTCTTGTTTTTGAATGATGTTCCATTATCAAAAATGATAGTTGTGGGTAAGTTGAAGCATGAAATAATATGAGTCATGAGGAAGCTAAAAATGTCCTCGCCTATGGTAGATTGAAGTGGAATGGATTCTACCCACTTTGTAAAGAATTATGTAGCTATGATGATGAACTTATGTCCATCAACAAACTCAAGGTTTATATTTCCAATAAGATCAAATCCCCATAGCATAAATGACCATGGAGAGATAATAGGCTATAATTGTTGTGATGGTACATGTTATAGGTTACTATGCCATTTCCATTTATCTCATAACTTTGCATATTGTGAATATTTGTCTTCCATGGTGGGACAATAGTAACCTATACAAGCAATTTATGTGACATGGCCTTTCCACTAAAATGACCACCACACTCACTATCATGTATCTATGTAAGAGCATTTTTGGCTTATACTGAAGTCAAACATCAAAGCAATTGTCTACCAAAGGATCACTTAAAAAGGTATCCACCAATGATTACATAACATAGTGCTTATTTATGTAACTTACTTTTATCATTTCATGAAAAAGTGTTTAGTGTAATAGATTTACTTAGAAATTTATAGATATCATAAAACCACTCTGAAGTTGTGGAACTATGCATAGTGGCTAAGATGAAAAGGGAAATCAAATCTATGTTGGATATTGATGGGGTTTGTAATCATTTAATTACGAAAATACCTTGATCATTTTTGATGTCAATAAGAATCAAAGATGTGACACTTGTCATTACATCTACATGTCGATTGTCCTTTCTTGGTATACTTTCTATAAAAAAGTAGTCAAACTATGATGATAAACATTGTACCATGTTTTGGTATGGGATACGATGTTTTTATTTTGTCTGATAGACATCATTGACTTGGTTGACCATAAGTTGGGAATCATCGAAGACTTGAATAGATCTAATTTGGAGGGACTGGGCAACAAAGAGATCTAATATAAGTGCTTCATATTCTCTAGTGTTTTTGGTGTAAAAGAAGCTTAATCAATATTTAATAAGAACTATATGACCAAAAAGTTCAAAAAATATAATGCCTTCCCTTGCACTAGATGTGCATTGAGAACCATCAAAGAACATGGTGCAAGTATTAGAATGATTAGAATAGGTAGTAAAATCATCTCTAAATATGTCACTAATAGGATTTGTGTCCAAGAATGGTGTGGCTACCAAATGATCTACTATGATTTGGCCCTTTATTGATTTCTGTAGAACTATATTTAAGTCAAATTTTGTTAATAACATGACCCATTTTGTGATGCAACCAGAGAGGTGTGGTTTTGACATTAGAAAATTAAAAGGATCTACTTTTGTGATAACTTGATATAAATATTTTGGGAATAATGGAGTTTTATTCCTATTTTAGTTAAGGGTCTATATCAATAAATCTGTACAAAATATATCAATAAATATAATCCTAATTTGTATAACTATTTGTCTTTTTCACCTTTCTAAAAGTATAAACAAATAGGAAGAAATGTAATTTAGATAAAAAAATAGACTGAGATGGCTGATATAGAGGTTGAAAATGGTTGTGTGGGATTGGGAAGGTACCATAAAATTGAATTTGGCTTTCATTGGGTGAAAGGAGTGGAGCACCAAAAAGTGGACACTTTGGTGTCTAGCATTATTATCTATTCCTATTGCTATTATCCAAATGGATCATAAAGACCTAAAAAAAATTGGGTAGTTGCATTGTGTCTGTGTGAGCATGCTTATGAAAAATATAACATTGTTTTTCAATAGAACTCTCTATGGAGATAATTTTATTTTCAAACACTAACCCTCCATCATGCTTGATAAAAAGACATTTGAGTCACTTGAGAAAGAAGGGGGTGTTAGTGTGAAATATGTACTGAACGTGAAATCCATTATAAAAAATGATACTTGTGGGTAAGTTGAAACATGAAATAATATGAGTCATGAGGAAGCTACAAATGTCCTCACCTATGATATATTGAAGTGGAATGGTGTCCACCCACTTTGTAAAGTATTATGTATCTATGATGATGAACTTATGTCCATCGATAGACACAGGGTTTATATTTCCAATAAGATCAAATCCCCATAGCATAAATGACCATGGAAAGATAATAAGCTGAAATTATTGTGATGGTGCATGTTATAGGTTACAATGTCATTACCATTTATTGTATAGCTTTTTATATTGTGAATATTCATCTTCCATGGTGGGACACTAGTACCCCTATAGAAGCAATTTATGTGAGATGGCCTTTCCACTAAAATGACCACCACACTCACTATCGTGTATCTGTGTAAGAAATTTTTTGGATTCTACTGAAGTCAAACATCGAAGTAATTATCTATCGAAGGATCACTTAAAAAGGTCTCCACCAATGATTACATAATAGAGTGATTATTTGTGTAACTTGCATTTATCATTTCATGAGAAAGTGTCTAGTGTAATAGATTTGTTTAGAAATTTATAGATATCATAGAACCACTCTAGAGTTGTGAAACTATGCATAGTGGCTAAAAAAGAAAGGGAAATCAAATCTATGTTGGATATTGATGTCATTTTTAATCATTTAATTATGAAAATACCTTGATCATTGTTGATGTTGATAGGAATCAAAAATGTGACACTTGTCATTACATTTACATGTTGATTATCTTTTCTTGGTATACTTTTTATAGAAAAGTAGTCAAACTGTGATGATAAACATTGTACCATGTTTTGGTATGGGATAAGATGTTTTTATTTTGTTTGATAGACATCATTGACTTGGTTCACCATAAGTTGGGAATCATCAAAGACTTGAATAGATCTAATTTGGAGGGACTGGGTGGTAAATAGACCTAATATAAGTGCTTCATATTCTCTAGTGTTGTTGGTGCAAAAGAAGCTTAATCAATATTTAATAATAACTATGTGACCAAAAAGGTAAAAAAAATATAATGCCTTCCCCTGAAATGGATGTGCATTGAGAACCATCAAAATGATTAGAATAGGTATTAGAATCATCTCTAAATGTGTCACTAATAGGACTAGTGTCCAAGAATGGCGTAGCTACCAGAATGATCTATTATGATTTGGCCCTTTATTAATTTCTATATAACTATCTTTAAGTCAAATTCTATTAATAACATGACCCATTTTGTGATGCAACCAGAGAGATGTGGTTTTTCCATTAGAAAATTCAAGGGATCTACTTTTATGATAACCTGCTTTAAACATTTTTGGGAGTAATGGAGTTTTATTCCTATTTTAATTAAGGGTCTAGATCAATAAATTAGTACAAAATATAACAATAAATATGATCTTGATTTGTAAAACTATTTATCTTTTCCACCTTTCTAAAAATATAAATAAATAGGAAGAAATGTAATTTAGCTAAAAAATAGACTGAGATGGATGATATAGAGAGTAAAAATGGCTATGTGGGATTCGGAAGGTATCATAAACCTAAACCTAGCTTTCATTGGGTGAAAGGAGAGGACCACAAAAAATTGGGTGCTTTGGTGTCTAGCATTGTTATTCATTCCTACTTCTATTATACAAATGGATCATAGAGACCTAAAACTTTTTGTGTAGTTTCAATGTGCTTGTGTGAGCATGCCTATGAAAAATATAACACTAGTTGTCAATATAACTCTCTATGTTGTGAATTTTATTTTTAAACCCTAACTCTCCATCATAATTGATAAAAAGACATTTGAGTCACTTGAGAAAGAAGGGGTGTTAGTGTGAAATATGTACTAAATGTGAAATCCACACATCTTGTGTGGACACACTACCTACATACCAATACTTCGAAGAGGGATCAATCCATATGTAGTTCTCCCACCTAGTGTGCTTTATGTAATAGTGTGATGTAGATGTAAAATGTCAAATTGATAATGTTTGAGGTATTTAGGGACTAGTATGAAGATTTGAGTAGGTTTTAAAGCTATGTTGGGTGATTATGTGCAAAGAATAGGGAGTTTTTATTTATTACTTTGTTTGTATTCTTACTTGTTTTGTAAGTTTGGTCACCTCTCTTTGTAAATGAGATTTGAGTGGGCTTGTATATAGAATAATTGTTCATATGTTAGATGTATTCATGCTAGGTCAACCTAATTAAGGATAAGGACTGGATGGAAATGACCATTGGGGCTCAAAGTGCAAATGAATAGGACCACCAAAAAGTGGATGTTTTGGTGTCTGGTGCTATAGTCTAAATGGGGTGCTCTTGTCCTATAGGATTAGGACCCTAGGGAATAGGATTGGTACATGAAATACTTTCTAGCTAAAGTGGAATCAGGGTTTAAAAGGTTCTGAATGAATGATAATGAGAAAAAAGATGTCTATAAGGGTCACAAGAGCATGAAAAAAGGACCTATGGATGGGGTCTCACAATCCACACTCAAACTACCAATTTGAACAATTTATATGACTTCATTTTCCCCCACTTTATTCTAGTGATGCAATAAAGTGAAATACTAGGATAAAAGGAAAATAGAAAGTGTACCTAAATTTACTTGCAAGAGTGAAGCCCATAAAGATGTGTGATGCTAAGTGTGCATAGAGAGAAAACAACATGAAGTGTAAATCTATAAGATAAAACAAGGAGTAGATCAATTATTATTATACATGCTATGTCTAAAATAAGAATGTATAAAATATGGGTAAAAAAAAGAGGAGAAAGGAAAGAATATACCTCATTGGGTATGCAAACTAATACAAAACCTATTGTGATGTTAAGTATGAGTTGTACCAAGAGTAATATTGTGAATAAATCTAAGTGCTCAATTCTCTAAGGGTGGCTCAAGAATACAAAGTCTATACCTTTATCTTAATCATCACTCACTATGTAGTGAAGCCATGTGATCATGCATGTGTTAATCGATGTTTGTACTATGTGTCCAATCCCTCTGAGTAGGTAGCTCAAGAATAAAAAGGCTAGTTAGTCCTTTGGATCAATCATTGCCCATTAAGTGAATTTATGAACTGATATTAGTATTAATGTGTGTTATATGATATGACTCATGAATCCCATGAATACTATGTAATCTAAGAATGTGTCATGGATAGTTGAATGTGTATTAAAAACTAGGTCAATCTTGGCCACTCTAAAAGGTGGTGATTAGGCTTGTATGAAAGCCACTACGAAATTGAGAACTAGGTTTATATGAAAGCCACTCCGAAATGATGCCAAACACATGTAGATGGAGTAAGGCATGCAACTAATGAGCTCAAATCTTCATACCAATTCCTAGCCACCTTTAACACTATCAATTTAGAATTTTGCGTTTGCATCACACTATTATACAAAGCACACTAGATGAGATAACTACATATGGTTTGATCCTTCTTCAAAGTATTGGTATGTAGGCAACATGCCCACACAAGGGATGTGGATTACATGTTTAATACATCTTACACACTAACCCCCCTTTTTCAAGTGATTCAAATATCATTTTATCAAGCATGATAGAGTGTTAGGGTTTGAAGACAAAACTAGCTCCACATCAAGTTTCATCAACAACCAACATTTGATTTTTCATAGGGAGGCTCACACATGCACAATACAACTACCCAAAAAAAATTAGGTCTCTGTGATCAATTTTAATAACATTAGTAGGAATGCAAAATAGTGTCAGATACCAGAGCATTGACTTTTTGGAACTCCTATCCTTTTTTAGAATGAAATCTAGAATCAAGTTTACAACATTGTCCCAGTATTACACAACCATTTTAAACCTCTATATCAACCATCTCAATCTTTTTCTAGTTGTATTCAGATAAAATATCATACAGATTAGAGCTCCTAATGGTTGAAAATTCAGCTTCTAGAACACCTAGAATAGCAACCAAACTTCAAACCAAACAAAATAGACTAGGTAGGCAATGAAAATTAAAAAATAGTCATCAGAATTAGCCCAAGACAATAGTGCTAATATTAGACTATAGAACCAAATAATAGGGTGTCCATTTTCAGCACTCCTATCCAAATAAAAAAAACTAGACTTTCTAGAAACAGATAGAAAGATAAGACCAGTTACAGTTTTATTAGCAATAGTTTAGTTCAAAATCAATAGTTTTAGTACATTTTTTCTTAGAGAAACTAGATATAGGGGGAATTATGCACAATATGATGGCTCTCACTTCTTGTTTTAGATTGGGTAGTTGGTATAACTTCTAGATCAAAATCCATGTTACAAACCCTAGTGATTGGGGGTAATGTGCATGGCACAATACTCTTCTTTTCTTTTTGAGTTCAACATATTACCTAGGCATTTTTAGCAGTTGCATGCCTTATTCCATCTATAAGTGGTTGGCATCATTTTATAGTGGCTTTTATATAAGCCTAGTTCCTAGTTTTAGAGTGGATTTCATACAAGCCTAATCTCCACCTTTTGGAGTGGCCTACATTGGCCTAGTTTCTAGCATACATATTTGGCTATTCATTCCACATTATCAAATTATAGAACATTCATAGGATTCAAGAGCCATTTCATATGACAAATTTCATATTGGTATCAGTTCATAACTTCACTTCATGGGGCAATGATGGAGACAAAGGACTAACTAGCCTTTGTATTCTTGAGCCACATATTTAGAGGGATTAGAAACATAGTCTAAACATCAATTAGCAAACGTATGACCATCTAGCTTCACTTAGTTGGTGATGATGGAGCTAAAGGAATAGCCTTTGTATTCTAGATCCATTCTCAGAGAATTAAGTACTTAGATCCATTTGTGATATTAATCTTGCTACAATACACACCCAACACATATAATATCACTCAACATCACAATAGGTTTTGTATTGGTTCATGCACTTGTGAGGTGTATCCATTTATTTCTCTTCCTCTCTCTCTTATCCAACTTTGTAAATTCTTTTTTAGATATAGTGTATCTATTAAGAACTGATCTACTCTTTAATTTCTCTTATAGATTTATACTTCACAATGTGCTCTCTCTATGCACACCCAACATCACACATCTTCATGAGCTTCACCCTTGTAAGTAAGTTTAGGTATGTTTTCTTTTTTTTCCTTTATCCTAGTATTTTGCTTTGTTGCATCACTAAAATAAAGATGGAGAGAATATAGTCATATAAAATGTAAAAATTGGTAAATTGAGTGTGGTATATGACACCCAACTCTTAGGTCCCTCTTGCTTTCTCTCATGTCCCTTATAGGCACTTTTTCACTGATTCTCAGTCATCCATAAACCTCTAAGACCTTATTCCACCTCTTCTAGGCTAATTTTCTTATGAAAATTCCATTCCCCTAAGTCCTATACCCTCAGGACAATAGTGCCCAAATTAGACTATAGCGCTAGACCCTAGGGTGTCTATTTTTGGTGCTCTTGTCCAATGGCAATTTTACCTCTAATGATCAATTTATTTTGATTTGTATCCTCCTTGTCGACCTAACATGAATACATTCGACCCATGACCAAAATATATCTATAAAATACCATTCAAAGTTAATTTATAAAGGGTTAGAAAATATCACAAAGCAAGAAAGAATACAAGCAAGACTAATCAAGCATATTTCCTTATTCTTTGCATACAACCAAAAAATATAATTTCTAGTTTATTCAAATCCTTACACCAGTCCCTAGACACCTCAAGCACATCTAGTTTAGAATTTTTGCATTTTCATATACATAATTACATAAAGCAAATCAAGTGGGATAACTCTATATGGCTTGATCCCTCTTTGAAGTATTGGTATGTAGGTAACATTCCCACACAAGGGGTGTGGATACAAGTTCAATTAATCTTACACACACTAACCCCTCACCTCTTTCTCAAAATTTATCAAAGCACAATGGAGTCTAAGGTTTGAAGACAATATTATTTAAAAGGATTTCTACATACATCCAACATTTGAAACTTCATAGACATGCTCACACAAGAATAATAAACAAAACTCAAAAATCTCATGTCTCTAGGATAATAGCGGCAGAAGTGGACTATAACATTAGACCCTAGGGTGTCTTATTTTTTCACTCCTATCCTTTCATACAATGAAATCCAAAACCTAATTTGTGACACTATCCCAATCTTGCATAGTGAATTTTAGACCCTGCAATAGCTGTCTCAGTTTATTTCTAGCTAAGTTTATTTTCTCTCTCTATATTACTATTTTTAGAAAGGCTTAAATTGTGATTAAATTTCACAAATCAGTAGCTTTATTTTCCAATATTATTTGTTAATTTTCCCTTATTCCAGATGCTTTATTATTTAGGAATTAAACACCAATTTCCCCAAAAATAATAAATCACCAGCTAAGTCATATTTCTCTTTGTTTATTACTATTTTTGGAAAGATCAAAAATATAAATACTTAAACAAATCAGGACTATATTTATTGTTATATTTCATACTAATTTATTAATCCATTTCCTACCCTAACATGTGCTTCATCCTGAGCACCTCCCACTTCACCTATGCATAAAGTATGACACTATGTTAGTTATATACTTTGAAATCAAACTAGAAGCACAAATTTATACATAGTTCAAATATAATCACTACTTACCTCTAATCATCTAGATCAACTCAAGATCCTCATACTCTAGATCATCCCCTACATCAATAGGGTACAACAACTCCCATTGATGCCTAACACACAACACGGTATACACATCTATACATCCAACATCATCCACATCTAAAATATCTATGACCTCATCCCTTGAATCCAAAGGTAATGGTGCAAGCTCAACCTCAATAGGCATCGTATGATCTCCTACCCTCACAAACACTCATATACTCCTCACCCATGCCCATGTTACTGGGGGCACATCCTATGGTACTCCAAACTATTTAGTAATGTTCTCATACTAAAATCACTCATATAATCCACATTTATGGTCATGTATCCAACAACTGACCTTTATATATCGTAGTTGTACACTATCCTCTACCCACCCAAGAAATCCTCTATATGACCTTCATATGATGTCACCAACCACCAATCTATATAAAACACACCTATAATGGTCCATCTCATGGGATCAAATAGCCATTGTGCTCATCCATCATGCCCTAGATGGTTGTAGAGGTTCCCACTCTACCATTGATAATCTAATCAACCACACAACTACTATATGTTCATAGGCCCAACAATGCAATAAGGTCACCACACTCACCCCACCACTAAATGACTCTTATGTAAACCTATAGAGGTTATTATATATGTGGGATATCATAGTCCTCCCCCATCAAAATATAATGCCATATATCTCCATAATATACATAATCCTATGCATCATGTATGTAATAGATACTCTACTCTCATGCACAACAACAAAAGATACCAATAAAATAACCAACCATTTCTACAAATGTGGAACATTAGACTACATAATAACTGATAGTATCACATCACTATTATTACCTCTTTAATGTGTACCTAAAGGCATATAATCAAAGTAAAAAGATGCATGACTAATCACATCGACACCCATGTCATTTTGCATCATCAAATGCTGCCCACTAACTGGGAAATTTAGTATATGATACACATCCTCCAAAGTCACAATCATCTCCCCTATAGGAATTCAAAAAGTATATCTATCTAATTTTTACCTCTCACATAAGGAAATCTTCAGATATCAGTCCCATTACACTATAACTAGGTCACACACATGACCTAACCCTACCCTATCCATAAATGCTCTCTCATTAATAGATAGTGGTATCAGGCTCAATATCTCCATCACCTGGCCCCTGTGGAACTCTCTCATCCACACCTTGCCCTAAAAACATTAGAAATAACACATATATTAATCAACAATACCAAATCAAAATCCAAGATAGAGTAATAGTGAAAAACAAAGCAACATCATCAAAAAATTATGCCTTTAGTACAATAGTGCTATAATAAGGACATCAACATTGGATAAGAGTACTAAACCTTGGACAAGAGTACCAAAAATAGAAAAAATATTCATAAGATATAATATTTTAAAAACACCATAATAGGACAAAAATATGATAAAAACCAAGCATTTGAGTTGCTTACCAAGGTCACATCACCACCAACCTGAACCTGGGATACCAGCTGCTCAAACTAGGTCATGATAGGTGCTCATCTCCTCAACTTTTTTCTCACTCTAGAGCTCAAATTCTCAAACTAGTAAATTCACAAATGAATTAAGAATAAATACAATTTCCTATGTTAACCAAATTTTTCATTCAAAACAAAATACCATTTTTCTCATAATTCTAACCTCGTAATTCCATTTTTCAAACCGTTTCCTTCCACAAAATCATAACAATGATACCTTTGACATTACTCAAGCTTCATTCTTTTACTACCTTATCTGCCTACTATGACACAAATATTTTTATATTTTTATTATACCCAAACATGTACCTTGTTTATCACCAATCAACATGTATTCCACTCTCAACAACACTATCTAATCAATCACACAACCTTTCAATCTATTCATAGCATACCAACCTTGACTATATTTCTACTCCACTAGTCATCACTTTTGGCTCAACCTCTTCTATCATATATTTCATCCCTCTCCACAAAATTGGGACATTATTCATACTATTCCTATTTATACACCTACCCAACATACCCATCCACTCTCATAAGTGGATACACCATGGTTCTTACACATCTAACATTAAGATTATCAAATTCAGCTTAGATTGGTCAAGATATATAGTGATTTAGATTATGTGGGTCACTCAAAATTACTCAAGACATTTAGAGGGATATACCTTCATTTTATAGATACATAAACTATTCAAATATAGTGGTTTAGATTATATGGATTCACAATCATTTTGATATAGATACATAGACTATTTAGATACAGTGGTTCAGATTATATGGATTCACAATCATTTTGATAAAAGTACATATAATATTTAAATATAGTGGTTTACATTATGTGGATTCATAGTAATTTTGATATAGATAAAAATTCAGATATAAGATTTGGGAGTATGTACATGCTACATGTCTCACACATATATCTTTATACAACATGACATAGTTACAAAATCATATAGTAGACTACAAGCATAGTGTAGAGAACAAGTGTTTTGGTATCTAGTTTTTCACATGAGGCATGGAAAGATATGTCATATCACATGTAATTGTACAAATTAATAGATTACACAAATGCATCACTCATATACTAGATTCGGGGGCATGGCACAAATATTCATGTTCTTCATCACTTAAGATTATATGATAGAATAGTTAGACATGCCATTCTCTTCTTGCACATTTACCAAATTTTTAGATTATACCTAGTTGTACCCAAGTTATCATTGGGTTAGACTGTATGGCCATCTATAGCTATTGGTTTATTGTATTACTCAGACCTAGACTACATGAGTTTGTGTGAGATACAGGATAGACATTAGTTTTGGGCCTCCAAGCACTTCTCAATTCTAGTTTAAATATTTAGAGTGGGGGAATGACATATTTTTCTCTTCACAGCATACATATTTTATACATACATATATATTACATGATTTTATGTGGGATAGAAGATAGATATTGGTTTTGGGCCTCTGATCATTCCTCATCTTTAGTCAAATTTAGCATAGGGGGCAAGCATTGCCCTCCTTCTCAATGATACATGGATTTTGCATTCAAATTTAGTATAGCGGGCATCCACTCCATGGATTCCTCTATCTCCAAGCACTATTTTTCTCTCCATCTACTTCCTTGACTAGGAAGTGAGTTGGACCCTTGTAGCACATTCACCTCCATGTAGACATGTTTAGGTACACATTTTATTTTTTTTTCTTTTACTTTATTACTTCATTTCATTGCATCACTAAAATAAAAGGAGGAAAATGTATACACCCTAAATTGGTCAAGTAACCACATATATCATGTCTTTTCATAGTCCTCTTCATAAGAGAGTTTGACTAGAGAATACGAGACTTGTTTGCATTATCCATGTCTTTTATCTTGCTTGTCTTAGTCTTATTTCTTACTTTTGTCACCTTTTTGCTCATTACTAGTCATTCAATGTTTTTTGAATAGTCATTCCAACTCAGCCAAATAGTATTCATCATGTCAATCATGTTCCCCTAGGTCTCTAGATTGTAGGATAGGAGTGTCAGAATTGAATAACAACATTGGACATGGAAGTATCCCATTTTCAATGCTCTTATCCATTTGTATTATGAGCCCCAATGGTCATTCTTAATGGGTATCAAACCCTTATTAACCCCTCCCTTAAGTTTTATTTGTCTTTTTAATGTTGGCTAATATAAATAAGTCTCTAAAATTCAAAATAAAGACTATCATATATAAAAGACTTCATAAGGCATTTTATATCTAGCACTTACTACTTTGGCACACTAAATAATTAAAATCAATCAATAATACAACTCAAAATTCTACATCACACATATATTTGTATGCTTGATAAAGGAAAGACCTAGGTAAAATTTCATTATTTCATCTACCATATACATTTATTATGCATGTTCCCTAAGGGAGAACTACATTTGATTTGGGACACTAGTTTAAGAGTTAATGTAGGTAGTGATCAAAACAAGGGTTCTAGATCATGTGATCATACTTTTCCTAACCCAATTTTTTCCCTTTTGGTATTTGATGTGTTTATTATTTCATGTGTGTAGATATACCTAGGGTTTGAGAAGAAAATAGGTCATACAATAACACATATAGGTGATCATGAAGAAACAAAGACACCTATAGGACCCAAAAACTAGATCGCACCAGAATCTAGAGTCAAAAATCCAAATGGATAACATCACCAAAATTAGACCACAACACCAGACACCAAAGTGTCATCTTTTTAGCTCTCTTATCCTTTCATTGAATGAAAGCTAAAATTAGGTTTATGACATTATCCCAATCCTACACAGCCATTTTTAAACCTCTATATCAGTCATCTCAATCTTTTTATAGTTAAGTCATATTTATTCTTATTTATTACTATTTTTGGAAAGGTAAAAGAGATAAATAATTAAAAAAATCAAGACTATATTTATTTATATATATTTTTAATGATTTATTAATCCAAACCCTTAACTAATCATACATACTAATTATACTACTCAAGGGATGTGACTCAACTAAAGATGCCTGGTATGTATCTGGTGGAGGGTATGCATGATATGCATGGTGAACACTTGATGTTTCCCCTGTCTCCTATTTTGAATGTTGTGGGAAAGGATTTGAGAAAATATTTAGAGACTTATCCTATGTTTTCTTTGCCTGAGGAGGCTCAATTAGAGTGACAAGATTGATAAGGTTTCCATCTATCAAGTCTTATATCTTGTGTCATAAACTAATGCATCTTTTCATTGTGTGGCTTGGTGCCTTATGAAAATAGTAGAATGCATTATGATCATATCCAGGTGGAAGAGGATTTATTGTATCAAATTCTTAAATAGGAGGGAGAGATATGACATTTCATTCCAATAGTTTCTACAAGACTCTAGCTGGAGATACTAGTGGATTGATAAAGGCTCATCGAGGAGGCACTAATAAAACCATTTACTAAGGGGGATCTAAAGCTAACTTAACTATAGGTTGATTTTGACTTTTGATATCATTAACCTTTGCTTTGTATGAGACTTTACTATTATTCTTGTTTTTATTTATTTATGATATTCTTGTGTACTTGAGTTTGCCTATTGAAAGTAATTTGACTTCCCTTTCTTTTACAGTATGACATAACTTATTGAAGGAAGAAAATGTTTTGAACATTATTGACTCATACAAATGATCCATAAACTCCACTGATAAACTCTAAGTGAAATTTTAAAAGTATGGATTATAAATTTCTCAACTTACAAGATGTTGGAATGATTAAAAACTAATGAAAATCTGATCCAAGAACCATGTTTCAAAACTGAAATATAGGTGAATTGAAAGTTCACATCATTTATCCTTTGAAACTATCAAATTTTTCTAAGTTCCCAATTTACTCAATTTCCTGTAAATGATCAAATGATTAAATTTCACATTCTTGAATAAAGTTTGAATTATAATCTACAAATTAACTAAAATTGAGATGCAAAAATGAATCCAAAGATTAAAACACAAAAATTATTTACGGGGTTCATTTTTTCCTACGTCCTCGGGTTCTTATCAAACCGATCCATTAATGTTGCTAAAATTTGCAAGATAAAATAATACTTAAAAACAACAAAAGATCATATCTCTCTACAATAATAGTGATCAGACTTTCGAAAGACCTTGGCTGACTCAACACATCCTTCGCCTTCTTGAATCACACGTAGAGGCTTCTCCAAATTGAAATTGGCAACTTATATAGCTCAAAATGGCATCACCAATTCTCCAAAATGGGTAAATGAATATACTTCATAGAGTGTAACAAAATTCTAAACAACTTTATAGTTTATTCTGAGCTCTGATTTGGCATTTAAGGGCTCCAAAAATACCAAATACTATATGCGGGTCTATAATCTCCCATACACAGTCAGCCAGAAGCTTCCCTTTAAATACAAATTTGTCCCTTAAATAGCACTTCAACCCCCACAACTCAAGTAGTCAAAGCCTATCCTTTTTGGGTGGTAGGTCAAGGGTTTAAAACTACCGCCCTCCTTTTTGGGTGCTTAGACTTATTCTTTATCCCACATGTGTGGGTCAAGCAATTAAGCAAGGCTTAAAATAGCCTTTGAGTGCCATTTTCTCTGTGGGTTTATCCCACATGCAATGCTTTGGGGATGGATAAGGATTAAAAAAGTCTTTGGCCACCCAATTATCATGTGGCTTTAGCCACATGGCTCCTTAGATGTGGGCAGGCTTGTGGATTCACCAAAAAGCTCGGCTCCCATGTGACTTAGTTGTAGTTCTATCCTACTCCCTCGGGCTTGCCACCTTACTTGGTCTCACCACCTTGCTCAATGAGCTTATCTCATGCTTAACTCCACATGGCATGTCATCAAACCACATTTTTGAAAACCTTTCATTTTGCCAAGTGTCAACCTCTGATAGGTCCAAATGTCGAAACAACCTCAAAACATGTGCCACATGTCGCAAGAGACATTTTTTAACCAATCTTCAAATGGCCATAATAGGAGCTCCCAAACTCGGATTTAAATTCCAAAAAATATGTCAAAAAGCTCTTAATGAGCTCTATGCTGTGAAATTGGTTTCATCATGATTTGAAATTTTTTTCTAGAATGAACTCTGGATCACACCTCCCTACAAAAGAGGCTTTTGGTCTCCAAAAGTTGACTATGACCTGAAATCTTATAACTGGTCTACTGCATCCATGAAAATAGAACCCAATCATAGCAAGAGATATAAACAATTGCATTAAAATGATTCACAAACAAACTATAAAAATGCCTAATCCAAAGGCATGAGTAAGTGAATCTGTAACTGCAAAAGTGATTACAACATATCAAACTACCTACCCAAATGTCACATCTTATAAAGTGATGAATTGCCAAAAATTGAAACAACTCCCAATGTAACTGCAAGACAAGTTATATAATGCCAACAACATACAATTAATGTTGTAGGCATGTTGAAATACAATGCCCTAATATGGGACTTATATGCTAAGCAAATACAAACAACCAAAAGTGTATGCTGCCTAACATCTAAACATGCCCAAAGGGTCTTAAAAAATGCATCTAAACATCACTGTACCAAAATAGATACATTCAAAATAGTAGTCTAACTATCAAATGCTATAAGGAAACAACTCACAGCATCACTCTGATATATCCCTAACTGTTTCAAATGATTTAATGTCTTATCCATTATAAGACTACCCATACAATATATTTTGGAGATAAAAAAAAACTTATAGTTATCAAAAATTGAGAATTGAAAAACTTCATATGGTAAACCTGTCTTAAAGTGTTCCCACCAACTCTAATCTACATCTATCAAAGCTTATTCATTCCCTTAAGTGAATTCTTAACCATGCTTTGCAAAAATAATGTAGTGATAATCCACTTAACCAATTCTTTCTTCCTAGTGAAATTGATTGTCTCTGTGGATTTATTATCAATTGCATATTGTTGACTTAACCTCTTAAATGGATTTTCACTTGTAGGTTTTACCTTATCCTAGGTTGTATTGTCAATTGCATTATGGATTGAATTAGCTTCATTAACCTTAGTGAGAGGTTTGTAAATCATCTTAGTTTTAACATTACTTGAATGTGAAGATGAATGAAGCTTAAAACATCTATCAATCATATGTCCACTCACTTTACAATGAGTACAAACATCCTTCTTAGGTGAGGGTCCCCTTTTGCCAATTCCCAAATTATCATGAGAATAGTCTTTCAAACATGCAATCTGCTTAAACAAAGCTTTTCATTTCCAAAAAGTCTTAGCACTATGGTTATTCATCGCATAAAAAGTGCATGGAAATGATTGCATTATCTTCTGTACATTATATCCAAACTTATTAAATATGTCAATTAGATCAAATGATTTAGTGTAAGAATCAAGAGGTGGAATCTCAATACCTCTTTTACCTTTACACCTTTCAACTAGTGGCCTAGAACCTTCGCTATTGGAATCTCATCTTCCTTTAGCCATGGAAGAAACTTCTCCATCATCCACCTGCACACTAGTATAACCCAAACCTACATGAAGAGGTCTATGCTCAACCTGAATTGGGTTAGATATACCTTGGCTATCTCTACCAAGTCCTCTATTATAACCCATTTTAAACAACAACTTATATCTTATGCCCTTAGTGTATATTTCAAAATCACCAAAAACAATATTACTAGAATCTAAATTTGAAATGGTAGAAGTTAAAAATTCCTATGGTGAAAAACTTACACTACACTCAGTTATAGTCTCTACATCTGAAGTTGAAGGCTTTGCCTTTTCACACTCACCACATTTCAATCTAATCAAGATCTCATCCTTGGATTCAATCTCCAATTTTAACTTTGCCACTTGCAATTCAAGTGCAAATTTATGGCATCTCAAGATTGCATTTTCATCTTTGATGGCCTCAATCTGTGATAACTTGCCCATGGTTTCCTACAAACACCTAATTTCACACTACACACTGCAATAATAATCAATTTTCAAACCAATAATCCAACTATTCTAGAAGCAACTGTCAATACACAACTAGAAACAAACCTTGCATTCTAACTGCTTTGATACCAACTTGATCCGTAAACTCCACTGATAAACTCTAAGTGAAATTTAAAAAGTATGGATTCTGAATTTCTCAACTTATAAGATGTTGGAATGATTAAAAATTGATGAAAATCTGATCCAAGAATCGTGTTTCAAAACTGAAATACAGGTGAATTGAAAGTTCACATCATTTATCCTTTGAAACTATCAGATTTTTCTAAGTTCCCAATTTACTCAATTTCCCATAAATGATCAAATGATTAAATTTCACATTCTTGATTAAAATCTAAATTATAATCTACAAATTAACTAAAATTGAGATGCAAAAATGAATCCAAAGATCAAAACATAGAAATTGTTTATGGGGTTTAGAATTTCCTATGTCCCCGAGTTCTTATCAAACTGATCCATTAATGTTGCTAAAATTTGCAAGATAAAATAATACTTACAAACAATAAAAAATCATATCTCATGATAATAATAGTGATCAGACCTTTGAAAGACCTTGGCTGACTCAGCACGTCCTTCACCTTCCTGAATCACACGTAGAGGCTTCTCCAAATCGAAATTGGAAACTTATATAGCTAAAAATGGCATCACCAATTCTCCAAAATGGGAAAATGAATATACTTCATAGAGTTTATTATAATTTTAAACAACTTTTTAGTTTATTTCAAGCTCTAATTCAACCTCTAAGGGCTCCAAAATAACCAAATACTATAACCGGGTCTATAATCTCCCATACACAGTAGGCCATAAGCTTCCCTTTAAATACAAATTCGTGCCTTAAATAACACTTCAACCCCTGCAGCTCAAGCGGTCAAAGCCTATCCCTTTTGGGTGGTAGGTCAAGGGTTCAAAACTGCCACCCTGCTTTTAGTCACTTAGACTTATTCTTTATCTCACATGTGTGGGTCGAGTGGTTAAGCAAGGCTTAAAATAGCCTTTGAGTGACGTTTCCTCTGTGGGTTTATCCCACATGCAACCTTTGGGGATGGATAAGGCTTAAAAAATTATTTGGCCACCCAATTATCACATGGCTTTAGCCACACGGCTCCTTAGATGTGGGCAGGCCTATGGATTCACCAAAAAGCTCAGCTCCCATGTGACTCGGCTGTAGTTCTATCCTGCTCCCTTGGGCTCGCCACCTTGCTTGGTCTTGCCACCTTGCTCAATGAGCTTATCTCACACTTAACTCCACATGGCATGTCATTAAACCACATTTTTTCAAACCTTTCATTTTACCAAGTGTCGACCTCCGATAGGTCCAAATGTCGAAACAACCTCGAAACATGTGCCACATGTCGCAAGAGACATTTTTGACCAATCTTTAAATGGCCATAACAGGAGCTCCCAAACTCGGATTTACATTCCAAAAAATGTGTTGAAAATCTCTTAACAAGCTCTATGCTATGAAATTGGTTTCATCATGGTTTGAAAACTTTTTCTAGAATGAAATTTGGATCAACAAAGCTGGTAAAAGACTCTATTTGAAGAGATCTTATAATTTTTGATTGGCTATGGGGCTAGTCATTTTAGCAAAGATAGTCTTATATCTAAGAACATAATCTATGAGATGCTCATTTGACCTTTGTTTCTATTGTGCAACTTGGGCATAATAAACCTTGTCACATATGTTAATTTTGAAATGAGCTAGGAACATGTTAACTAAAATATTTAATACATTAACTAACTAATTGGTATACTATAGAACCACTATAGAGAATAATTCTTTAAACTCCATGGAAATAGATTGGTTAGTAACCAATTATTTGGCACATAGTCCAAGCATGTTGCATGAGTTTGAGTTGAACAAAACCTAATGGCAAGGTTGTAGAAGTAATATGGCATGCCAATGGTGTATGAAGTAGAGCAAAAGAGTCCAAATATTGTGTTGGTCTAGAGGAACCTTGATATAGATTTATCGCTTTGGATTGAAGATATTTTATCTCTTGCACAAGGGTAGCCACATCAAGAGGTGAAGATGTACTAGTCATAATTAGTGGTGCCACATAGGAAGGTTGGGCTATTATTGGGATTTGTTGAGAAATATTTACCCTTGTAGTGTCATTTACAATTAGTTGTTCTATGGTTTGAGAGGATTGACCATTATTTTCTCTTTGTTGTTCTTCTTGTAGTATTTAAGCAAATCATCTTGTATATTAGGATATTTAGTTAAAAAGTCTTGAAGTTCCCTGTTATTAGTTTCATCAAAGTTAGTATATTTCTCTATTATTAAAGTAGGAAAAAAAGTGAAAGTGGATTAAATTTTTTGTAATAAGTTTTAATAATAAAAATTTGATGGAAGGAAAGTACTAAATATAGGAAATGTAAAGTCCTAAAAATAACAAACTAGAATATGCATAAAAAAGATACGAATCTCACTAACATGTAAGGTGATACCTTAAGAAGTAAAGGGACCTAGTATATTCAACTAGGGTTTGAAAGAAATAATTTTAAAAATTATTATGGTGAATTTTTAAAATTAAATGTAAAATTTTGATTTATATATGTAGGAAAAAAATTAGAAAAAAATTGTTAAAATTAGAAAAAAATTCTCTAGGGTTTCTAAGATTTTTGTGCACAAACAAAGTAAGTCGGGTTCACCAAATGATTTAACTTATTTGGTAATAATGAAGTTTTATTCCTATTTTAGTTAAGGGTCTAGATTAATAAATTAGTACATAATATAGCAATAATTAGTCTTGATTTGTATACTTGTTTATCTTTTTCACCTTTTTCAAAATCACAATGAATAAAAAGAAATATAACTTAGCTAGAAAATAGACTAAGACAATTGATATAGAGGTTGAAAATGGTTATGTAGGACTGAGAAGGTGTCAAAACCTGAATCTAGAATTTGTTTTGTGAAAGGATAAAAACACCAAAAAGTGAGAATTTTGGTGTTTGATGATGTTTTACATTCCTATCATTATTGTCCAAACTAGTCATAGAGACCTAAAAATTTCTAAGTTTTTGTGATGTGCCTGTGTGAGTCTATCTATGAAAAATTAAGCATTGGTTGTTGACAAAACTCACTGTATAGTTGATTTTGTCTCAAAACCCTAATCCTCCATCATGATTGATAAAATGATATTTGAGTCACTTGAGAAAGAGGGGAGGTTAGTGTGTAATATGTACTAAATGTGCAATCCACACCCTTTATGTGGGCACACTACCACATATCAATAATCTAAAGAGGGATCAAGCCATATGTAAATCTCCCAACTAGTGTGCTTTGTGCAATAGTATGATGCAGATGTAAATGCCAATTTGATAGTGCTTAAGGTGGCCAGGGACTGGTATGAGGGTTTTATTATGTTTTTAGTTGTATTAGGTGATTATATACAAATAATATGGAAGTTTTTCTTAGTGATTTATTTGTATTATTGCTTACTTTGTAAGTTTGGTCACCTCCTTTGTAAATGAGCTTTGAGTCGGATTTTATAGGAAATAATTGGGCATGTGTTAGATGCATTCACACTAAGACAACCTAATTAAGGATAAGGACCAAATGGAAATGACCATTGGGTCGTAAAGTGCAAATGGATAGGAGTACCAAAAATGGGACAATTTGGGGTCTAGTGCTATAGTTCAAATTTGGTGCTCCTATCCTACAGGTTCAAGACTTGGGAAAACATGATTGGCATAGGAAATAATGTTTTGATAAAGTATAATCATGGTTTAGATGGTTTCAAATAAATGGTAATGATAAAAAAGGTGTTTAGAAGGGTCATAAGATCATGTAAAAAGGACCTATGGATGGGATCTTAGAATCCACACTCAAACAACCAATTTGAACATTTTATATGACTACAATATAATGTCTTCATACAAGAAAGGAATTCCCACACTTAAAAAGTAGAATAAGGCCTCAATCCAAGAGAATTTGGATATAATATCATTTAAACTACCAAAAGTAAAATTAAATCCACATCACCATCTTCCATTTTATGATGGAAACAAAATTCCTCTTACTGATTGGTATTTTGAGTTGTTTAGTCCACCAAACATGTATGCAAATATATACTTGTTTAGCACTACATCAGGAAAAAAAATTCTGATTGGAATAATCCTTGCCTATGATAAGGATGAAATTGAAGATGCCCTTTAATTTTAATTGAAAGTATGGAATGGAGAAGAGGTAATTATCCATTGATTTATAGCTAATTTAAATAAATTTACACCCAATAAAATGAAATAGACAAAAAATAAATTTTCTCCTTCTTATGAAACATTTGGGTTTCATTTGAATAGTTACAATAACCTTCAAATGTTTGGGTTGATAGATAGAGATAATTTGGTCATTAGAATACATAATATGTTGAAAGAAAAGCATGAACAAGGGACAACAAATTCATCTACTTGTCACCATGCAAACATGTATTTAAGATACCCTTCATTCATGAAAAAAAAACATTAAGAAAAATAAGACAAGGGCAACATATTTGTATGCAAATTTGAAAAAGGATATACAAGTACTCACATTGGTGGAGAAAAATAACATTGAACAAAAGGTTGGTAGACTTTTGTTGACATAAACTTCTAATCAGACACATAGTGAATTCTCTACATGGTATACTTCCTCTAGTAATTATGCTTTGAACATTCCTATAGAGCTCTTTGAATTGGGGGATGCTAATATCAAAATAAAAAATTTGAATGAAAGAGGGGTGAATGATATAATTTATTCATTTGTAAAACATAATGAGGTTCTAATTGTTAGTCAACCCAACCAAAAGCTCTGATACCACTTGTTGGGAAATAACGGAAGCACACAATTGATTACCAAGCAACTTAATATGCAGAAATTAACTAGAATCACAAGTAACTAGAATTCAAAAATAACACAGAATATGAGAGACAATACACAAGTTGTATTAAAACTCTTTTAGAAGGAAATACAACAAAGAAGGCTGCCATAGTTCTTCTTCCTTACACACCTCTAGGGCTCCCACACCTCTAGGGCATAAACAGTAAATCTTCCCTCAAAGCTCTCTCTCTTAGGTCCCATCACACAACTCAAACACAGAGTTGGTGTTCACCTCCAACCAGCCAGTATCCACTACTGCCAGTACTCCAGTGCTCCATGCACACCACAAGTGCTCCATGCACTCCACAAGTACTCAACGTACTTCAAGTAGATCTCCCCTGAATTGCAACAACCTACAACCCAAATCTGATCTTACTTATGGAAGGAACTGCCTTGCCTTCCTCTTTGCTCTGAGTACACACTTGTAAATCTAAGTAGATCCTGCCTAATACTGCTCCCTATTGTGTTGCTGTCCTCCCTGATCTTGCACACCTGCAAATCAATCTGGTTCTACACACCTACAAACCATGGATCATGCACACACATACACCTACAGATCAACAATCTTACTTACCATTGTAGATCTCCTAAAGAAGCCATGCACACCTGCTAACTAAGATCATACACCCCTGAAGAATCCTGCTAACTCTGCAAAACTAGCACCAACCTTGGTACTATTGTGGAACTAGGAGGAACACCCTTGCTCACCTCACACATAGAAGGAGCTAGCTTTGCTCAACTCAAACTAGAACAACTTACAATACAATCCATGAGTCTATTATATAGATCTCATCCAAACAATAATTAGACACCTAATTACAATAATTAGATCCGCAGCTCCTAGTCTAAAATTGGCTCTTGACATGCAAACACTTGGTTCATTAGCTAACTACCCATAACATTTGTAGATCGAACCACATAGGTGACTGACGTCGGTCCCTATCTGCCTAGGGGGTGCCGACACCGGCCGATCTCTGACCGACATCGGTTGCTTCCTGTCTCTTCCCTGTCGACGTCGATTGGCCTGACCGATGCCGGTGACTGTGACAACAACAAACTCTCTAGTAACCTCCTCCATGTCTGTATCAGTGAAGCTTTTAGCTCCACAACCTAACACTAATGAAGGATGTTTTGTTTATTTTTTTATCTAAATAACCCTCTATGTATTATCAAACAAAAGGAAGTCCTACAAGATATGATGGAAAAAAAATCCTTAAGGTTTAGAATTATAGATGACCAACACACAATTATAGCACAACAAAGAACTCTTTCAGATTAAGAATAGAATTCATTATCATTGAGAAATAAATTTTCTATTAGAAGGGCAAGATTTATGAAAACTTGTACTCCATTCCATATTGTGCACAAAATATGTAACCAATATAATGAATCCAAAAAAATAATTTACAATGATTCATTTTTAGAAAGAGTTTGATTTGCATGTGATCTTATCCAACTAAGAGGTTTTAAGAATCTTGAAATAGGAAAAAAAAATATGGAAGAAATACATGAACAAGATAGACACTTATTCACATAAATGAACTATTCAGCACAACAACTATAGGAGAGAAAATGCCTTATTTTTATGGAACAACTCATTTGGGATTGTTTTGATAATGCATTTGGTTTATTTGAAAGTGGTACTTTACCTAGTTTAGATAAACAATATTTAAATTTGATTGATACAACAATACTTAGAAATATTTAAGGGCTTTCTAAAAAATAAAAAATAGAACTAGCAAATTTATTAGAAAGGGGTCTATTTCCTTCTTGAAAACCCTTGGGTATAACAACATGGATATTTAGTACAAAAAGGTGAAGCTAGAAAGTAATATATTATCAAAAATTGTAGATTATTTTAGCAACCATGATTCGACATTACCACCAAACAAAAAAATCACACCTGAAGAGGTAATAGATCATTATACAATTTTTATGAAAATGTTTGACAATTTATGTATCTTGAATGAAGGTATTTCAAAAAATAAAAAAGGTTGAGAAGCATTATCTCAATATTCATTAAGCATATTGAAAAAATATCTACATAGTGATGAGTGTCAACTTCCCATGATATATTCAAAAATATTGAGCTACCATTATAGCCCCCCATGTCTTTAGCCATCTATTTTAGAATATTTCAGTGAAATGTTCATTATTGGTGTGAATGTCAATTTGATAATTATTGATATTTTAAATCTCATTGAAGTTTTTAAGGAATAACATATTTTCCTATTACTTTAGATATTAATTGATAAATTTATTATTGGGGCCTTCAATATATTCATCATCTATAAATTAAATTTTTTTTCTGGCATTCAAACCTCTCTTAAGAATCTGCATCTTGATGATTTCCATTGCATGAAAGAAACATGTGTCATACTGTGGGGTCCAGATAATGATGAATTTAATTCGATTTATATTATAAGTATCAATTTTTTTCAGGATCCCACTGATTTTCAGCTTCAATATTTCATCCTCGATTCAAAACAAAGTACATTAGAGGAAGGTTTTGACATTAACAAAGATGCACCAACATTTCAAATGATTGGTTCACACAAAATAGGAAGGTCATTCAGAAATGAACTAGATAAATTTTTTTGGGAGAGACTTATCTCTACTTTCAATCATTTGGATACATATGAAGTGTTAAGGGTATATATAGGATCTGGATTGGTGCATTCTTATACAAAATTATAAAAGAAAATATCTTGAATTATAGAAATTGAAGAATAAAAAAATTTTAATGTTCAATTTCAAAATTATTTGGCAAATTCAGAGTAACCAATACAAGAACAACCACTTTGATTAGTACCAGGTACAATTTTTTTTAATTTATTTTATAACCATGCTTCATTTTCCAAATATAACATCTTAACAATCTTTCTGGTATGTATGCTTTATTTTTCAAACCTAACATCTTAGCAATCGTTTAGTGTGTAGCACTAATGGCATTGCATGCAAGTGAAGAAATAATAATAATAATGAAAAATCATATCAATGAACATAACACATTGCAAGTTGAAGAAGGTAAGATAAGATCATGCATATTTTTTAAATTATATAATATTTTATTTATCAACTATTTATAATACTGACAAAATATTTCTTCATCTATTAATATCTCAATTAAAATAGTTCACAACACAGCTATAGAACTTTATATCTCCAACACAATAACCCATGACACATCTTTATAGGTTGTTGCCTCCACTAAAATAATACAAGATAAAACTCTACAATAAGACACATTTTTAAAATATAAATATCAAATCAATTGTCAATAATAATTTTTAGTTACTACATTATATAATACCTTGTAGGGAATAAAGAACCAAAGGTTCAACAAAAGAGTGCACCCATAAAAACTACAAAACAGCAAAAAAAAGGTGTAAACCCCTTTCAATAAATGTGTAATTATGTAATTTTATACAATTATAGAATATATTACTTATCTTTATTTATTTAAACACATTAAAATTGAATTTTTTTTATGGATAGGAGATTGTAGATGAAAATAAAATATTGCATTAGCTTGGGATTTGAAAGTGTGGGTTCATTTTATTGTTGTGTAGACTTGAATGTGGTTGTATTTACCCATTAAAATATTGTTTACATGTTTAATCTACCCATTACAATGTTGTTTACATGTTTAATTTACCCAGTTTAAAATAATGCAATATGTGATATACTATGTCTTCAATACAATAAATTTTGATGCAGAGTATCCATGTGATTTTTATCAATAAAAAAAATAAAGTATATCATCCTATAAACAATTATATTGTTATTGATTTAAATAATTTTTAATTTGATGTGTCTTATTGGAAGTATATGAAGGGGGTTAAACTATTAAGGTATATATTCATTTAAAATTAATGATAGTGAACTTCGGCGTAGAAGAGTAAATCCTATTTTTTTTTTTGTGATGGGTTGTATAAGCATATAAATATGTATTGGTATGCATAATAACAAATGATACTTTCATTACTATAAGAATATAGATTTTGGTTGGTCAATGTTAAATTCTAATCAAATTCTATGAGAAATGAGTTATGATAAAAAGGGATTGTTTCAGAATATGATAATGTTATGGTCAAGTTATAACGATTCAATATGAACATTTATATGCATATGTATGTTACAAAACTGATAATAGAAATGGTATATCCATGTATAATGAGTATAGTTACATGTGCTGAGCATGTATTTATTTTTATATATGTGTATATGAATCTTTATAAGATTTAAGGAAATGCATCAAATGAAATACATTATGTTTATATGTTACAATATGAAATGCAAATAAAAAGCATGTTAATGACCAATCTAGTAGTATGTAATATTTTTTCTTAAAAAAAAATTCATGTTATATTTATTATGATATAATATTGTTAATAAATGATTCATTTCTTTTTTAACAAATTATAGACATTTCAAAGGAGGAGCTAAAACCAACTTCTAAAAAACTATTGATTTTGGGGTTGGATGATTTATTATTTGTTAAGCACAAAATAAAAGATATGAAAATGAATGATATGGGGAAAAAATAAGATTATAAAATAGAAAATATGTCAAACAACATTTGAGATCATTCCAAAAAAAAATTGAAGGTGGCACTGCAATCTTTTTCTCACGTTGGCATTTGGTCAATGATAGAGGACAATCATTTAAGACTAATCATTCAAGCCATGGGTTACACAAGTTTAAATTTCATATTTGTTTGGGGGAAAAGATATTCTAAGAACTTCAATATAAACATAAAGAAAATAGATGAAGTTATTTTTAAAGGGAGCTTTGGAGATGACTTTTCAATTGCCAACATGTTGTTCATAGATTGTAATTCTCAAAATTGTGTTACAAATCAAAAATTGAAAATGAGTTATGTTACGTCAAGTAGATATGCTAGAAATGGAATTCAAAAATATGAAAAGGATTAGAGAATCAAAATGACATCTATCATCACATTCTTAGGAGAAAGCCAAAAATCTATGCCAATAGCTATGAAGCAGTGCTTATAAAGATGTAACTTCACCATATTATGATTCTTTAAAGTGTATTTATCGATTATAGATTATAATTCTAGTAATAAAAATTATCTTCAATTTCATACAGATCAATTCTAAATTATTTCAAATGTAGTTCAATTTATTTCAAATTAATTGATTCTAATTTAGAATTACTTTTTTTTGGTTAAACAAAATTTGATTTATAGTTGGAGATTCATTGAAAGTACTGAATCAGGTCCAAGTTTTAAATATAATCCCCTTGCAAGTTGATACTCCATTAATCTATCTTGAAATTTCCCAAGTTGATCCTTTATTATATTGACACCTAATCATGAAGATATTCCCAATGAACAACAAAAAATTCTCAATATATTTTATTAAGTAGATGAACTAATTACTTATTATGTTTTCATACATAATTTGGCTACTAAAATGATGAAATGTGTCCCAACAATGAAAGTTACTTCAAAGGATCAACGATCGGTCTAAAGACCTAGAAGGGTGCCATGATTTTGAAATAATTTAATATATTCAAAATGGTTTGCTCCCAAATGGTTTGAATAATTCAATTTATTTGGAATAAGTAAAATAGCCCAATTTAATTGAAATGATCTTTTCTCAAATGGTTTGAAATAATACAATTTATTTGGAATATATAAAATTTATTTTTGGAGAAAATTTTCTTCACTCCACTTTATAGGTATAAGTCTAAATTATTCAAAATAACCCAATTTATTGGAAATGATCTATGACCAAATGCTTTAAAACAGTCCAATTTAATTTGAATATAAGAAATTTATTTTTGGATAAAATTATCTTAACTCTACTTTAGTGGGTATAAGTCCATATTATTTGAAATAGCCTAATTTATTTGAAATGATCTATGCCCAAATAGTTTGAAACAGTCCAATTTATTTGTAATATAGAAAATTTATTTTTGAAGAAAATTATATCCACTCCACTTTAGTGGGTATAAGTCCAAATTATTCAAAATAATCAAATTAATTTGAAATGATCTATGCCCAAATGGTTTTAAAAAGTCTAATTTATATGAAATATAAGAAAATTATTTTTGGAGAATATGTTATCCACTCCATTTTAGTGGGTATAAGTCCAAATTATTTGAAATGGTCCTTATAGATTTTAATATAGGCTTTACATAGGTATTCAAATGTACACCCCACACAGATATATTATTTGACATAGGTATACTAGTTTATTCAGGTATTTAGATACATAGCTACATCACTCAAATATTAGGATTAGAGGCATGATGTAGAGTGCATGTTCTTTGTCCCCATTTTTAGATTTATTAGGTTACACTAGTATCATCACCAATATCATCACTAGTATTGTCACCAATTTTTCACTAATTTGGGTCACAAAACCATCTACAGTAGTTGATCTATAGCATTACACCAGACCTAGTTTATACATTCAAATTTAGAGTGGGGCAAGTGAGCCTTATTTCTCCACACTTTTAGCTTACATTACTTTGATTTAGAGTGGGGAAAATCAAGCCTTATTTATCCACCAATTTAGTTTACATTACTCATATTTAGAGTGGGAGCAAGCGAGCCTTGTTTCTCTATGCATTTAGTTTACATTACTTAGATTCAGAGTGGGGGAAAGTGGGCCTTGTTTCTCCACACATTTAGTTTACATTATTTAGATTCAGAGTAGGAATAAGCGATCCTTATTTCTCCCTAAATTTAGATTCAAATTGGGGGAAAGTGATCTTTATTTCTCTATGCATTTAGTTTACATATTTAGTTTTAGTACAGGGGGCATTCACACAATGTGTTTCCCTTCACATGTTACACTCAAGTTCTTATACACTTCTCTAGCCAAAAAGTGGGACAAATCTAGATTATATTCACATAGGTAAGTATAGGTATGTATTTCTATTTTCTTTTATTCTATTAATTCCATTTCATTTCATTACTAAAATGAAATGGGGGAAAATGTAAACACCCTAATTTAGTCAAACAACCACAAGTACTATGTATTTTTTTGCTCTTTCACACAAGGTCTTAGTTATGGTTATAGTCCTTGTTTACATGGTCATCTTTATTATTTTTTATCTTTTTTGTGTCTTATTTTCCTCTTTTTGATACCTCCAGTGGTTAGGTCACCATTTCCTAGTCCTAGGGGCCCTTATCATGTCATCTCTAATTTTTGCTTTGTTTTAAGCCTTAAAACATTAACACCACTTTTAGGGTAGTAACACCATATGGTGCTACTATCCACTATTGGATTCAATGTCTAATAGACTCATTCACCCATTTTTGAGTCCTAACCCCTATATGACCCTTTTCTTATATTTTTTTAATCTTTTTCATGACATGTCAGCCATCGAACAAGGCATTATATTCATAACAAAGATCCTCCTATATAAAAAACCTCACAAGACATTTTACATCTAGCATTAACTATTTTGGCACTTATTTACATAAAATCAACCAGTAGTATAGCTCAAATACTACTCATATTTCACACCTAAATATTTGCATGCTTGATCAAAGAAAGCCCTAGGCAAATTTCATTCAATCATAACATGTAATTTGATGGTGCATGTTACCTAAGGGATAACTACATGCAATCTAAGCCCCTAAAATTGGGGTTAATGTAGGAAATAACCAAGATAATAGGGTTTTTAATTTATGTGATCATAACATCTCACAACCTAGTTTTCCTTTCCTTTTGCATTTGATTATTTCATTGTTTCATGTGTGTAGGTATTTATTAGGGTTTTGGATAAGAATAAGTTAAACTAGTGACATAGGCAAGCCCTTGTGTGACATAAAATCACCTATATGACCTCTGAAAACCCTCAAAGCTTCCCTAAAAGTTATATACAACCACTATAAGAAGGATATTATTGCCAAAATTAGACACTAATGCCACATGGCACTATTATCCTAAAGGGGCACTACTGTCCAGAGCTAGATCTTGAAAAATAGTCAACATATGAAGGACTCGTCTATGTCTTCTCAGACATCTCCACTACTTTGATCCATGAAAAATGTTGTGTACATCTAGATAAGTTACTCTTCTCCTTGTGCTTACTATTTTGGGAAAGTTCATTAGAATCAATAAATTCTAATTTTATTCCAAATTAACAATAGACCTAAACCTTTAATCTAGCTTAGGATTCACATAATAAAACCTTAAAAGGTTAAAAAACTTTGTATAGTTAGTTTTATCATACATAGATAATTCACTTGTTCTTTTTGAGTGTTTTTAGATTACATACAGGACTTCATTCTAATACACTAATCTAGACTTGTTATCATCTACCCACTTGGGGGAATCTCATACATAATTGTTATTACTAGGTTTTATATTTACATTTTATACATTCTAATCTATGCATTGATATATCTTGATATTTATCATTTCTACTTATGCTCAATTTTTGATGATTATCACTATTTAGACTCAAAATATGTAAATCCTAGCATTTACACATATTTTTACTCCATAGTTATACATTATTTCATTTCTAGCTTTCATAGTTTAGACTTGATTATGTTTCATATGCTTCTTCCAATTTGAGGGTATTTGAATATGCCATTGCTCTTTGGCTCTCTACCACTTTTATTCATGTATGCCTTATACATATACCCATGCCCCTTATGTGTGCTTTCCTAATTGTATATGCAGATATTTGAGCATGTGCTTTTATGTGGCTCTAATCCAAACTACTTGTTGCTTATGTATGTGGACATTTGAATATGTCTTTGTATGTCTTCTATTCTCAGATTTAGTGACATGTACCCATGTAATTTTTATTGTGTCCCCTTGGCCTACCTTTGTGTGCCTCTTATATTTTATATGTATGTTTTCTTGTGTGCATTTTTATCATGACACTTGTCTTTTCTTGTTACACACACTAATTTTCGATGCCATGAAGGACCTCATGCATCTATCCTTCCTACTTGGGTACCATGATAGACATCATTACCCATCCCACTAAGTAGCTAATTATATTTGTTTTTATACACATTGATTACATCTATCTTGACACCCTTGTGCAATTCTAGAGTACAAGATACATCTTAAACTACATACTCATGCTCAGATTCTTTTTTCATTCTGATGTTATGTTTATACATTGTATTGGAATATCACGTATTTATCATATGTACTTTAGCTAACACATATTTTAGAGATATTTTATTTTGAGGATATTTATTACACAAGTTCCACAACTACCCTCCAAAGAGGGGGAATTCATAGGGGTTTATAATAGAAACTAGGCTCCTACATTTCTATTGATAGATTATTTTCAGCACATAGTCTTAGTTTTAGAAATCAAACATAGGTCAGATATGGGAAAAATAGGGACTCTAAAAGTAATTTAGTCACCCAAATTTTAGAATAAACATACATTAGCACATATATTAGGACACTAATGCCATAGGGCCCTATTATCCAATACGTGGTGCTACTGTTTAGTATCCCTGGATTTAGGGTAGTCTAGATTAACCAGAACAATACACCAGGTATAGTACATATTTACACAGATACAATCATAGGTTTCACAATTATGTTTAGATTTTAATTAGATACACTCATTTCAACTTAGATACAAACTAGTTATTTAGATTAGGGTCATCATGCATGGCATGATCACTCCTGCATTTAGTTTAGATACAAAGATATAATTATTACATACTCATTGTAGAATCAGTATACTTAGATATCAAATTTGGGGTATTTGCACAATAAATAGTTTTCCATATGCTTAGTTACACATAAGTTGATCAAATGGAATGACAAAATCCTTGTCATTATCTACACTATATACACTTACTATCATATTTCAGGTTGTCACTAGTTTCATGCCTTACTCCATCTACAATGGTTGGCATTCCTAAGTGGCCTAGAGCTATGTAATGTACCTGAGTGGTTATAGAGCTGAAATACACAATTAGATATACCCAATTAGATACTTTTCTCACTTTGTGTAGTTTATTTTTAGATGCATCTACCTCACATGGGTTGGAAATGATGGAGTCATAGCCTACTTGAGTTCTTGAGACACCCACATGAGAGGGTTAAACACACTTACAATCTTATCCAAGTTATCCATAGGTCATGATCCATTGAGTAGGGGTGGGCAATGATTATTTAAAACCTATCACATATTGATTTATCTCTAAGACTAATAACCTATTGATTTGTGTATTATTATGGCTATTATTTGATTAATTATTATTTGGTTGAGCTTGATTTCATATGTTGATTATGGGATAATTATATATTGCTTAATATATAAGATTGATTAACTATGGAGTTAGTTGAACTATTATATTTTGTACATTATGATCATGTTTATTAGTTTATACAGTAGTATTTTGTGGATTATATATATGTTTCAAGCTAACTACCTTCATTTTTGTGAGGTGGATGGAGGATAGATCCTTTCCTAAGAGTGTGATGGAGGGAGAGCATCATCATAGAGGGTGGAAAAGATAGATCATTGGGGGATGACAGATGGAAAGGATAGAAACCCACACACAAAACATAATAATTTAGCATACTTTATATTGATTATTTGATTTAGATAGTTATAGTATGTCTTTTGTATTATCTACATTTAAATGATTATTGATATGCTTCAACTATGATCTTGAATTTTTTTTGGATGATCATGTTAATTTATTTATGTGATTACACTAATCTAGTTGTCTTATATTTAATCATATGATATTACTTGGTTGAATGAGTGAATATCTACATGTCTTAATATGACTTACCATTATCTTGTATATAACTGAGTGAATTATAAACAATGTTTTGTTTTGTATTCATTGTTATAGTAATAAACAAATTTTGTTACTTTACTTGATCTATTTTTTAAGTGATTATTAATGCTTAGAAGATTTTAATATTCTTATTGCTAAATAATGGGTATATTCTTTAAATGATTAGGTTAAGTCATTATGTTTAAGTAATGTGTTTATGACTAATATTGAAGATCTTGCATTGTATAGGAATATATTAAAAGTTTAATTGTTTAAATAATATTTGGTAAATATCATTGTTTTGATTTAACATTGTTAGGTGGTCAAAGGTTTGTGTTAACATTGAATTATATAATGATTAATGAATTTTGTTATGTCAATATAGAAGGGGTTTTAACTCTTTGATATTAACTAAAAATGCTAAGAGGATTTAGTAAAGTCAATATACATGCATAATTTTGAAGGGAATTTATAATTGTTTTTTTATTATTTAATCATAGAACATCTGAGATTAGGGTTTATAAATTGGTCTTTAACTTGAGATGACAAGCACTTAGCAAAACCATTATTCTATTGGAGGATTAATGCATGAGGAAATTATGGTAGACTGTTAGTTCTATTAACTCTTTGATTACATGCATTGATTGGCTCAAAATTTTGGCTAATAAATTTAGGGATTTTTGGTAGGATCAAAAAGAATAAGAAGATCAAGAGGGAGGCCTAGATATAAATGAGGTAGAAGAGAAAGAAGCAATTCAAGCTAGGAGGAAGAAATAAATTCAAAATTTGGCATCGTTGGTTTCATTACTAGGTAGGCATTGTATTATATTTCATATAATATGTGAAAGTTTTGGTAATTCTAAGAATTTAGTAAGGGTTTTAAATAGTTTTAGTTTAAATGAAATTATAAAAATTGGCTAAATATTGGGCCCTATGGATGGCTCGATCATCCACAAAACTACCATATAACCTAGTAAGCCTTATTTGGAATGGCTAAGGATTTATGTTCTTTGCCATGTTATTTAAAATACCTTGAAAACTTCTATTTATATGCTTTACTCAAAATTTTGAAAACCCTAGGTTTAGTTTGAAAAACTAAATTTAGTTGACATAAGTAATTAGGAGGGCAAATTATAGAGGTCAATAATCCCATTAGTCCTATTAAGAAAAAGATGAATGTTTTTGAGGTGAAAACCCCTAAGACACAAGATAATATCAAAAAATACCTAAGGAGTGTGTCAAGGTTTTTAGTTGATATTCATGGCAAATGGGGCAAGTAGGGTAAAAACATATGTTCGATAGGAGATCCTATTGATGTTAAAGATGATATAAATGTTCCTAGTGAGGGGAATAATGATGAGGGGTAGGGATATAGGTCATTTCAAAATGAGATTATTGAGGCTGAGAAATAAGTGGTCAGAGATGATTCTAAAGAAAAAGGTAAGAATTCAAAGGACAAGAAATAAAAAGATCTGAATGAGAATTTCAATAACCTTGTTAGTTCCATTAAGGGTAAGGATAATGCTGATAAGATGGTTGAAGAATTAGATCTTGAAAAAGCCATAATGCATTAGTTTATGAGGTATCTCATGGATCTTAAAGGGAAGGTGAATTTTTTGCAGTAGGAAAACATCATATTGAACCAAATCTCTTCAGCTAAAGAGGACGATCAATAATTATAGAACCTTTAATTTGGGGTGGATTTATTGGAGAATGAGAATGCGAATCTTAAAAATAACATCATATTCTTAGTTAATTACAACAAGTCATCCATGCATGAGGGGATTCAAAATGTCGATAATGTTAGATCTCATCTCGAGGAGTTATTTAAAACTTAATCATCTGGTAAAGGGAAAGGTAAGCAGGGACAATGTAGTGGATCCCAAAATGTCATGGACAAAGAAAATTTGTTTCAAATTCATGGTAACCTTAAGAATATGAAATTTATTGGGAGGAAGTCTCAAAAAATTTAGACTTGGATTAAGCTCTGGTTTCTTTATAGTTTTTATTTATTGTTGCTTCTGTTGTATGTGGGTTGTATTTTGGCTATCTTTGGCCCTTCTTTGTCTTACTTTATCTCTTAGTCTATGGTAGACCTTTGTATCTCTTTTGTTTGTACTTCTCTTAGTGTTTGGGGACCCTAGTTAAAAAAAATCCCCCTTTTAACCTAAATATAAAAAACTAGGTGGGTAAACTATATTTGTGGGCAAAATTATTTTAATGTCTTCTATGCATTATAAGTCTTGGAAGTGACTATGGGATATCTATGAATTTTTATAGGGCTGAAGTTAGCCTTAAGTTCATATTACCCAGGTAAAAACTTGATAGGTTTTATATAATAGACTTTGAGTCATTTGGATTTGTTTCGAACTATTCCCTTTTTTATTTGAATATTGACTTGAGTGAAAAATTAACTAGCTCAGGTTAAATAAAAAACCCAAATAGGGTTTGGCTATGTATAATGGTGTATGGGTAGAATAAAATGAAATCTAGGTTTATTTCATTTATATGTTTTATCTAAAGGATGAATATACATATTCAGGGGTATGTATATAAATCTACAGGACTTAGATGGCCTGGGTTATATACATATCAATGAATATATACATAATATTGAGGTTTGGATTATGGCATTAGCCTATACATGTATATGAATCATATGATATTGAAACATACTCGGATGAATATATAAAACCTATAGATGCATAGGATAATTGATAAGACCTAAAATTTTACACACACACACACCCACACACACACTTGGATATGTGAGAGTTAATGGTTATTATATACATTTATATATGTTATGTTGAATTATTTTAGAGGCATTTGGAAATAAATAAATTTGACTGTGAGACAGGAAAATTATATTTTCTTAAATAGAGAACCTTATACAAACTTTGATAGGGTTGTGTATTCATTTAAATACTTATACTTATATGACGTGAATATGAGTTTGGGGTAGAATAATAATCTCATAGTATCCACTATATTTAAATATAGATACAGTAATAATAGACTCAATGGGTATTGTTTAATGTAGAGGGCTGAGTTATATAGTTGATTGTGTGTTATATTAGAGTTTGATTTAATTAAACCATGCATGTCAATTTAAAATTAAGTCAGGTGAACTCATATAAGTGACTGTATACATTTCAATATATACACCTGCAGGTATTTAGTTTCATGAAATAAAACATGGTTGATATCATTGATAGTGCTATTATAATTGGAAATATATTTAAAACCCTGAGATGAATAGATAACATTTTCCTTTGAATATAAATTAATCTATTTATAAACATGGTTGAGTTTATATATAGAATTTTGAGTAAATCATATTATATATTTTGATTTTACTAAATCTTAACATGAGTAAATATGTATACATGATACCTCTAGATAATGGATAAAAGTTTAATCTATTTAGAGTATATTGTATACTTACTGGTTGAGGTTTTATATAGCTAAGAACTTAGCTTGAGTAGCTGAAACATATGGATATACATTTATTTTATAAATCTCATGATTTGTTAAATTAATGCAATATTAGACAACTTTATCATTTATAGATCTTCCTATATGGTTAATTTTTCTAAAACATAGCATGATATGCTAAAACTATGTGGGTGTATTTTGATTATCTTGGCTGAGTCCTAAGTGTGTTTGACTATTTATGATGAAACATTTAAACATAAGGTATTTGGATTGAATACTAATCATTTTGATGTTGTAGTATTTAAAGGGGATTATTAATGAGCTTTTAGTATGTAGTTATTAAGCTAAGAATTAATATTTTAGATGGAGGAAATAACATTTATAGTTAAATAATGATATTCTATAACTATGTGCCTTGACATGTTTATTACTTGGATGGTATGTTACTAATGAGGGCTACTTATGAATCTGTTTATTATTCTATAATAAATTAGATGATTTATGATTCATTGCAATACATTTGATGGAATAAATGTATGTATTTAATACTTTATTATTTATAATAATTTATATTTAAAAATAGGAAATAATATATTTGAATCAACTAGTTTTTATATTATTATATAAATAACCAAAGATCACATTAATGACCCTAAATGAGCAATGTGATGGATTCCACTTGCTTGATTAACACCATTAATGCAAGATGGGGTGTAATTAGATTGAGTGGTGTGTATGAAATTGACTAATCCTAAAGATCAGTAAATATATGAAAACTTTGGCCAAAAAAATGTTTATAGTTAAACATTGTCATTTTATATGTTTGATATAGTTTACATGTTTGTACAATATCATGTTAGAATAAATTTATTTATGGTATACATCATTTACTAGTTATCTTAAAATACATGGGTTCTAATTTTTTAGTCTAGATTTTGACATCATCATTATTTACCCATCCATGAAGGGAGGGTCATTCCCTTGTTGGGAAATAGTGTGAGGGATTGTGGTCTGTGGTTAGTGTGGAAAAGCACTCGGATGATGTTCTCCCTCCCTGCAATAATACTACACTTGAGATTACTAATGGATACTTAGATTTCATTGAGACTCATGCTCTGTGAAGCTTTGTATAATTGTACTATTATTATTGAGACATTATTATTGCTAAAACTATATTTTTTATTCATATGTACATTTACAACAGTGGCTATAATTGTAATACTACTATGAAATAAATGTAGTCTTTAATTTTATATTCATCATTGTACTTATTTTTATATATAACTTTGAAATTTAACTAAAAATAATACATTTAGCTAAAGATAACTTTTTTAGGATTCATTGTGATGAAACCTATTGGATGAATTTGTGTAATTAATTAAAAAAATAAATTACCCTATTCTAGTAAAACCTAATGGGGTTGTTATAAAATTGAATTGATTTATTGAGCCACCCACATATAAATATTGAGAAAGCCATTAGCTCAGTCCAAGATATTCAATGATTTGATCACTATGCACACTCACAGAGGTTGTCACTAGGTTCATGCATTGGTTCATGTACCCAACAAGTTATATTCATTCCTTCCCTATTTTATATCTCTTTACTCAAATATAATCATTTAATTTATTCAAAATAGTCTCTTTATTTTGATAATATCTTAAGTAAGGACTTATTTTTGCAAGTTTCATTGTAGGTCATTATTTTAGATCATGTTTCACATATGTATACCCAACTTTACATACTCAGACTCAGCGACATGAGCTTCACTTCCTAGGTAAGTCCAGGTAAGATTTTTTTTCCTTTATATTAGTCATTTCACTTTTCTGCATTTATAAGATAAATGGGGGGCAAATGTAATCACCTAAAAGTAGTATTTGGATGTTAAAAGTGTTGTTTGAGATAACTTATTCCTAGCTGAGCCCTAGAACTATTGTAGATATTTTATCACACTTTTTAAAACATTGTGAAGACCAAAAACATCTTCTATAAAATAAAACATGGTCCCAAAAATTTATTCCTAGATCCCAACCCATTGCACCTAGTAGTCTACTAGTTGGACACTAGCGCCACTATAAGGACACTAAAGCCATATGGTGCTAGTGTCCCCAACTTGATGTTAGTTTCCCTTTCCCTAACTATTATAAATGGATATATTTTCAAATGTGTTACCCTCCTAAGGTCATCCTAAGTACATTTTATCATCTACAGAAGCTATGAATCACTATAAATACAATACTATTTAACCTCTATAGACTAGATGGAAAATAGATGCAAAAAATCTATTCAAATAAGAAACAAGCTGAGCAAAATTAAGGTAATCGATCCCTATTATGCCATAATTATACATAATAAGATCTAAAACAACCCTAAGACTAGATTTCAAATATTTTCAATCTCAATCACACTTAAAGCATTTAAGACCACTCTCATTCTAGCATTCACTTGCACTTGCATCAAACATTAGGTGGGAGAACTACATCAATATTGATCCCTCCTCAGAGTATTTGTATGTAGGAAAATCTCTTCATAGTGTAGTGTTGAGGATTTTTATCCTATCTTAATAATGAAATCACATTTTTAACTCATAGCATGCTTTCAAGGAGGATTAGGGTTTGCACACTAAATCATATATTCTAGGCACAATACAAAGTTATATATTTTATGAGTGCAAGAATAGAACCCATAAACTTCAGTGCAAGTGCTCCCAAAAAATAGTAGTCCTTCAAAGAGGAAATTACCATTTTTAGGACACTAGAGCATCATGATACTATTGTCTATGTGGGGTGATACTATCTAGTGAAGAATCAAACCCAGGGACCCTGTTGATAACACTCAGACCTGTTTAAAACCTACTTTTTAGAACCTAAATCTTATGTGGCATTCATTTTATAAATAATTTTCTATTTACACATATTATTTAATATTTTTATAAAGTCAAATCAAGTCAAAATATATAACAAATCAATGTTTAATTATTTCATATTATTAAAATGATTTAGACAACTCATATTTTTAATCTAATTTAGGATTTGCATTTCCAAAACCCTAAAAGGTTAAATCAATTACAACTAGGTGGTGAAATCCTAATTAAAAACAAAATACAATAAGTGTAAATCAATTTTATTCCATGACCTCATAGTTTCATTTAGTTTATGTTATGTTCTTAGGTTATCTTTAGCAAAATCCTTGAACCCCATGAGAATATTTACCACACATATGTTACAATCTCATTGGCTTGATGCCATAGAGGTGAAAAAGTCATAAAACTCAGGTTTTATCTCCGTTTATATCCAAATACCTTTTTATGATTTATTGCATCACCTCTATGTGATGAAATTCTATGTAATATCACAAGAAAACACATGGAAATCATCATTGGGCCTTGGGCTCATGAAGTAATAGAATATTTGTTTTGTTCTTAGGTTGTCCTCAATGAAATGTATTAATTTTTTGCACATGGAATTTTTTTATTTGTATGTGACCATTTTCTCTTGCACACAATGCACATACCAAAAAACATAGAATGAAACATATGGTATATGTTTATTGATTTTATCACTTCCTAATATTGAGGATAACTTTTAACCTATACTTTTTGTGAATTTTTTAGATGTGTCCTATTTATGACCATCCACAACTGATCTAAGCATTGCATTTTTTTAGCATAGGTATTAAAATTTTCTTCTAGTTGTGTTTCAAAAATCACATCTACTCAATCAAAAAAAAATGCATTAGATGTGTCTACTTGTTTATCTTTTTTCTTCATTTTTTTTCAATTTTTATTTGTATTAAAAAAACACATTTAAAAATATATCTAGAAAATACTATAAAATAGACCAGTCATGCACCCCTATAAATGTAGAGAATTATAAACTACATAAAAGAAAAAGACAAAATGCAAATATGTAATAATAAAACAACTTATTATTAGAAACCATGTGTTCAAGCACACTATTAGTGATTGTTTCTTGATACCTTTATTTTTTGTCATATTTTTAATATACTTCTACTAAAATTTGAAATGGCATGATTGAGTATTTCCTAGATTGCTTGCATAGATGAAATATTTATGCATTGAATTATTTGCAATTAGAATTGGATCCTGACATGCTTTATAATTTTCATAAGATTCACAACACTAAAACATAATTCTTTCCAATGAGTCTTGTTGAAAATTTTGGGTCAAATCAAAATGATAGTAGTTTTTAGGGTGACAATTTTTTCATACAACGGTTATCTAATTAGTTTAACATATCAATATAGATATAATAAGTGACATGGGTGAATACATATTTTCAATTATATACTTAATATAATGCACTTAAATATTGTATCTTGGTTCATGATATAATCTTGTTTGTGGTCATTATGAGCCATTGTACACTTTTATTGAAAAATTATTAGATGCACATTTATTTGAATAAAAAAGGACAGTTAAAAGGGTGAACATTATCAAAAAAAATTATCAAATACAAACCTAATATGGAAAAAATATTAATATATAATATTACATACATCAATTTCAACAAAATAAGTATCTCCTTGACTAATTGAATAAAATTAATAAAAATGTATTTATCATTACATGACAACTAGGTCATTCAAAAAAATTTACTACTTATTCATGTGTATAACATTGTTGGAAGCCTTTTACAACTACCTTGACACAAATATATGAATAACATAATTAATCAAAAATTATGGGAAATGCAAAACATGATGATATTGAAGATTATAATTTCCACCAAATCAACTCTCAAGATGTCCTCATCCACCCTTGACAATAGAAAAAGATGAATCAAATATGTTGCCACCTTAAAATCTATAGACCTCATTATAATGGGTGTTGGTCATGTAAATATAAAAAATAATTTTAATTTGGGTCTAGTGTACAATATGTCCCCCTTTACATATGATATCACATAAAATACCTTACCATTTCCACTCATGATCATTGCTCAACTCACCTTGAAATCTTTCACTATTTGCATGTTATGTATGGCCTTGCCATTTATTCCAGGGGTTTGATTATGGCATTTTTGTATGTTCTTACTGTTTAAATTATTACTCTAGGTGTCAATATATTGCCATCATGGATGAATGGAAGCTAAAATATAGAGTCTAGAACCTCAATGTCTTCTCCTAGCATCAATAACATTGCATCATTGATTCAAATTTCACTGAGACATGGATCCCTATTGCAATCAAACCAATTATCATGACATATTTGTCCACCCTTGATAATAGAAAATGTCCAATCAAATATGTTTCCACCTTGATTTGATATAATTGACACATATCATCATGATCTATTTTTACATTAACATGCTAATTTTGAATTTAATGTAGTTGTGTGTGTAGGTATAAATCATATGGGATAAGTGTTATCCATATGTCACCGATACTAATATTATATTATATTGTTTTATTGTATATAATATTATATTATTATATGGGCCTCCTAGTGTATGCTAACGCCTAAAATACCTTGTCATTGCCCCTCACCATCACTATATAGCCCACCCTAAAATATTTCACTATTGGCATTCTCTGTATATGGCCTTTCCCTTTCCTCCAAGGATTTGAGTATGGTGTTTTCGTATGTTCTTAAGAATGATCTAATTGCTCTAGTTGTCAACATATTTCTAAATCCAACTTCATTGTATGATATGGGTCCTCTATTGTATAATACTAAACATAATATAATACAAGGTACCATATATTATATAGTTATTAAATATTATAATAATATTGTTAAATGAATATTAAATATTTAATTTTATGTGTGTGTGTGTGTGTGTATATATATATATATATTAAATGGGATATACATACATACATACATACATACATATACATATATATATATATATATATATATATGTATGTATGTATGTATATGTATGTATGTATGTCCCATTTAATATATATATATATATGTATATATATATATATATATGTATATACATATATATGTATATATATATGTGTGTGTGTGTGTGTGTGTATATATATATGTATATATATATATATATATATATCACTTATTCCATATAATTTGTACACACACACACCCATAATTTATACTTATGCACCTGAATACGTTAAATTTTAAATTGACATGTCAATGTAACAATAGTGCATAATGATATGTGTCATTAATATCAAAACAAGGTGGTACCATATTTGATTGGTCATTTTTTATTGTCAAAGGTTGACATGGATGTAAATAGAGTTGATTTGATTGTGGAAGGGATCTACATCTCATGTGTAGATTGAATCAACAATGTAATACCACTAACATTGGGACAAGACATTAAGATCCTTGAGTCTATCTTTTAGCTTCTATTCATTCATGATGCCAATATATTGATACCTAAATTTATTACATATAACTTAAGAATGTATAAATTTTTCATACTTAGGACCCTTTAAGAAAGGGCAAGGCCATATAAAACATGTAAATAGTGAAATATTTCAAGGTGAGTTCAGTGGTGATGGTAAGGGGAAATGACAAGGTATTTCAGGTGATATCATACATGAAGGGGCCCATATCATACTTAATTTCTAGATTAAGTGACCAAAATTTGGACTTACATGATCATATCCCATTGTAAAGGGGTCCATAACTTTAAAGGTGGGGATATATTTGATTGGTCATTTTTTATTGTCAAGGGTGAATATGGACATGATGAGAGATGATTTACTTACAAAAAGGACCCACATCTAATGTGAGACTTGAATCAATGATGCAATGTCATTTATTAGAGACAATACATTGAGGTATTAATGTTTATTTTATAGACTCCATTTTTCCATGATAGATATGACACGTCATTAAACTTTGAATATGGATCTATCTAGGGTTCATCAAGTGTGTCACTTAAAATACCTTGCCAATTCCCCTCACCATCATCACCCAACTCACCTTAAAATATTTCATTATTTCCATGATTTGTATGGCTCTATTTTTCCTCACCACTTCACCATTTCTCAAGCTCACTATAGAATGAAACATCTCTTCCCTACAATATCTCATTGTCATGTTGTATGAAGGAACGCACAACCTCATTTTCTACTGTTACCTCCACTATAAATATTAGATTATTATTTCATATTAAACCATGCACAAAATGTGAGACAAGGTTATAAGTCATAAGTTTCAATTAAGATACAACTACTTATTTACAATATTTCTACTTTACAAAACCATTCTTTACCATAACAAAAAATTACATCCTTTTCAACATAATTTTCACCTTTAGGACCTATGCTAGTTATATAAATTTTAGGATTTTATGTCTATATCTAAGTAAATGACACAATGAAGAATTTTTTTTAAATAATAATAATAATAAAGAGATGGTGATGGAAGAAGATTTTAAATGTATTTCTTTTAGGTCAAATTTAGTTTCATGATCGAAGAAAACATATTAAAAACACATCTTTTTATATAAATTTTTGAATTGACATGAAATATATAATTTTATTTTATTTTTAATAACTTGTGTGGAGCCCACTTTGCATCAAATTTAGTTCCAACTATGAATATGAGATTTGATTAATTTTAATGTAATGTTTTTTAAATTCCTAATTCAATGCATATGTAATGGGAGACTAGTCAACTCTAAGGAAAATAATAAAACCAAAATATTTATTGATATATATATATATATATATATATATGAAATATAATATAAATTGTATTTTTAAAAATATAAATATATTAATCTCCATTCACATCAAAAAAATGATAAAGGAAAATTTCATGAATTGAAGGCTTTTATGGATAAAATTAATATTTGTAGACATATAATTCCTATCACTATTGTACTAAACTTGTCAATCTAAGTGATATTTTGTGACAATGCACAATTTAGACCAAAATCACTAAAATTACCTAAATGGTTCGACCTTGTCATGAACAAGTGCAAATTTAGGCTAATATATCCTTGAATGGGTTAATGCATTTAATGTGATTATTAGTTTTTCTCAAATCACTTCAAGACAAATTATGGCCATGTAAAATGATGCTCTAGACCATTGAATTCTTCTAATTCAGAAGCACATGATATGTGCATGTGTTATTTCACATCACAATGCTCTAAATATGTAATTGTTCCATATGCAACTGACACCTTATTTTAATTATACTCTAATCAAATTATGACTCAATAAATTGACATTTTGACTAATTTGATTAAATGAACAACTAATTTCCCAAGAATTGTAGAAAATTAATTAACCCCACTTAAACAAATTAAACCAAATTAAGAGCCTAAGTGGAAAATCCATGGAATTTATTTAAGATCTATTAATTGGAAATTTATTTCTAATATCTCCATCATTCAATGACATCATCATTGGGGTGGAATCCATAAGCCATTAATGGAGCAAATATCTAGTTTAAGCCCTCACATGCCTCATTAATGCCCCATTCTTATAAATATTAAAGAGAATATTTATGGATTGATCTTCCAAAATCAAATCAATTCATGGCCAGACATCTTGATCTCAATAAATACGGTCATGGTTGATTCTAATCATTTTAAAAAGTTATAAATAAGAGGGCTAAGATGACCATTTTTAACTTTATTCATGAAAACTTATTATGCATAAATTTTAATAGAAAATCTTCAACTATTTTCACACATTGATCAAATTCATGAGCCTAATTTATTGGTGCATTGAGAGATGATGGAGGAGAAATCCACTCATCATTGACAAAGACTTGAGATACCAAATCAGGGGAAAATCATGTTTCTTGGCCTCTCTTGGAGGAGATATTCTCTTGGGAAGGTTTGATAGTAGTGTTTCTTCTTAGAATATCTCTTATAATTCGTTTTCAAACCCCCATGAGGGAGTAGGCTTAGTACATTATGTTATTTATGCTTATTAGGGGTTTTCTATACTAATGCATGGATTAACTTGCTTTGGATTCCTAATCTACATTTTGGAATGCCCGGTGAGACCACACATCTTATAAAATCAAGGAGACTAATATGAAACTTTTAGATATTCTAATGAATGCTTAAAAGTCTTTAAAATTCAAGTTTTATCTTCATTTTCCACATATTTTTGTTTTTTTAATGACATAATTTACATAGAGATCAACGTCGATTCTATTTAACTGACATTGATCCCCCAAAATTGGGAATGATTACTATGTGAAGGATGAAACATGGTAAAAAAACATGATTAATGGGTTTTCTTGAAGGTTTATGGTTTTTATTCTATGTTTTGGAACTTGCATATTCTCTATTTGACTTTTATTTTGTAGGATCCAAAGAGTTTTTAGGATTTTATGTTTGTTTTTATAAACATGCTTTTTGTGAAAAAAAATGTTTTTTTCCTATGTTTTTTTAGGAATCAAAGTTGATTTTAGTCAACCAAAGTCAACCCCTCTATAAACAGACTGCCACTAATTTTTTTTGAATCGACATCAATCCCTATGTGGATTGACATTAGTCTTTGAGATAGAAAAGTAGATACCTAAGAGATTGATTTTGAATTCTTGTTTTCTCATTTATCTTTGGTATTTTAAGCAGGCATGAAGCCTCTAAAAATTGCAAGTCAAATTCTAGAAAAAGGTACAAATTTGATGTATTTACAGACATATTATTGATGTAGGGTGAGTAGCCTGAAGTTCCATGTCACCGTACAATCTCTTGAGAGAAGGTGTGGTGTAAAACACTACTTATTCATTCACTTATATATACCTAAGATATAAAAATCATATTTATATACACATACATGCACACTTTGTATATATTTAGCTAGCACACATTCAATAAGTTAGATTTGTTACCCTCCAATATGAAACATTAGAACAATCATAATCATATATAACATATAAACTAATGTAGGTACAATAGAATTTTGGGGCATTGAAAAAAATAATTTTGTTTCAATATATATTTATTAACCTATATTTTGGGTTATTATCATTGAGTATTTGGAAGAAAATAATAAAATATAGAGGATTATATCATCACATGATTCAAAAAGTTATGAAAAAAGAGCTAATTTAGTTTCCATCAAGATTCAAATTTAGATATACCAATTTTTTCATATGTATATGCAAGTAAAAAAATCATATATTTTTTGATTTATGTGCATGTGTGTCTCTTTCCAAGCATGATTTTAATAATTTAATTATATTAAAATCATTTCCACACACAATTACAAATACATACGTATACCTAAGATATAAAAATCATATGTATATACACATACATGCACACTTTGTATATATTTATCTAACACACATTCAATAATTTAGATTTTTGACCCTCTAATATGAAACAATAGAACAATAATAATCATATATAACATATAAACTAATGTACGTATAATAGAATTTTGGGACATTGAAAAAAATGGTTTTATTTCAATATATATTTATTAACCTAGATTAATGTAACCATTATATGGGGTTATTGAGACCTTGATGAATCAATTAATGTCATTTATATGTCCATACTTACTAGATTCATGCTCACTCACAATAACTGTGCCTATCTATACCTTTGCCTTATAGGAAATGTTGTCACTTTCAATATAGTTGAAGTTGTAATTCAAGAACTCAACCTCCCATGCTTTATGGATCAAAATTAGAACTGAAACAATGTCCAAGGTAGTGGATAAAATACATGACCCTATTATTGGCCTCTGATCATGATCTATTGAGAGACCAACCACCCATTTCCAGCGTCAAAAATGCCCTTCCCAAAACAAGAAAAGTGTAGTATTTTAGCCTAACTTCAGGCATGCATAAAATTGAAATCCAAACTCATTATAATGATCAAAAATAAAATTCATGTGCATGTATAATCCCTATAATTACAGCTCAGAGCATGTTGATGTAACCTTCCAGACCAATCTATGGCACAAGTTACAGTGATGGGTCCTAAAATATAATGTTTTTGTAGTGAAGAGACAAGTGCTTATATTCTAACTAGCATTTCCACCTCTAGGATGTACAAGTGAAAATACATAAATTAAAAAACATATATATAGGAAAATTACATGTGATCCCATGACCATTATGTCCAAATCCACCTAGATGTGTTTTTTCACTATTGTTTAGGAGCATGAAAAACACTGACAACAAATGTTGTCAAAGTTGAATATACTGTTAGAGAACTCTTATTATGGTGCTTCATGGTTGTCAACATGTTTTGGGTATTGGATAACATCAAATACCACATTTTTTGCCTCCCATCATGCTTAATATAGATACCCTTCACCCATTCTGGCCTCAAGAACACCCTTCCCAATACAAGAAAAATGTAAATTTTTAGCCTAACTTTAGACATGCATAAAACCAAAAATATAAATCATTCAAATAAACTAAATGAACCATTACATTCATATTTAATTCTTATAAATATACCATAGATCACATTAATGGAACCTTTAGGACCAATGTGTGGCATAAGTTGCATTATTGGGTCTTAAAATGTAACATTTTTAAAGTGAAGAGACAAGTGCTTGTCCTTCAACTGGAACTTATGCCTCCAAGACCTCTAGGTGAAAATAAATAACTTATATAACATATAGATAGTAAAATTATGAATTTTCCCTTGACAATGATGTATAAATCCACCTATATGCATGTTTTCACTACTGTTTAGGAGTTTGGAAACACTAACAACACATGTCAAAGTTGAAGTTGTAGTTGGAGAACTCCACTTCTAGTGCTTCATGGCTCTAAAATGGCACTAATAAAACATATTTGGTAGAGGATAATGTCTATTATGATATTCTTAGTCTCTGATCCTACCCATTCAAGAGACCCACCACTTATTTTGGCATCAAGAATGCCTTTCCCATAACAAGAAAAATGTAATTTTAAGCCTAACTTCAGGCATGCATAAAATTAAAACCATAAGTCATTGTAAAAAATAATAACCATCCCATTCATGTTTAATCCCTATGATTTCACCCCATGTCATGTCAATGTAACATTTAGGACCAATCCATGGCACAAGTTGTAGTGACGTGTCTTGAAATGTAATTTTTTTTAGTGAGTAGACAAGTGTTTGTCCTCCAATTGACATTTATGCCTCCAAAACCTCTAGGTTAAAATATATCAATTCAAACATGTTTATATAAGACACATTATTCCATGACCACAACATCTAAATCCACTTGGATGTGTGTTTACACTATTGTTTAAGAGTGTGGAAACACTGACAATAAATGTTGTTAAAGTTAAAGTTCCAATTAGATAAATCCACTTTTGGTGCTTTGTGGATCAAAACTAGTGATGTCAACACATTTTATGTGGTAGATAATTTATAATACCATGTTATTGGCCTTTGATCACACCTATTTGAGAGACCCACCACCCATTTCGACCTCAAGAATGCCCTTGTCAAAATAAGAAAAATGTATTTTTTTAGACTGACTTTAGGTGTGTGTAAAATAGAAAGTATAAGTTATTTTAAAAAGATATAAACCTTTAGTGTGTGTCTAATCCCTCTTATTTTACCTTGAAAAATGTCTATGACACCTTCTAGACCAATCTATGGCACAAATTACAATGATAGGTCTTGAAATACAATGTTCTTAAAGTGAAGAGACAAGTGCTTTTCTTCCAGTTAGAATGTCTACCTATAAGACCTACAGGTGAAAATACATCACTTAAAACATGTATATATTATAAAATTACATGTTATCTAATTACCACAATGTCCAAATCCACCCCTATGCATGTTTTCACTACTATTCAAGAGCATGGAAACATTAACAATAAATGTTGTCAAAGTTGAAGATGTTGATGGGAAACTTCACTTATGGTGCTTCATGGATAAAAAATGGAACTTAAAACATGTTTTGGGTGGAATATAATATCTAGGACCAAATTATTTGCCTCCCATAATACCTGGTTGTAATACCCACCACCTATTCTAGCCTAAAGAGTGCCTTTCCCAATACAAGGAAAATGCAATGTTTTAGCCTAACTTCAGGCGTGCATAAAATAAAAATCATAATTCATTTGAAAAAACCAAAATAACCCTTGAATTCATATTTAATACCTATAATTTCAATATATATCATGTCTATGTAACCTTCAATACCAATATGTGGCAAAAGTTGTAGTGACAGGTCTGAAAGATGACTTTTTTGTAGTGAAGAGATAAGTGTTTATCCTCCAATTGACATTTCTACCTCCAATACCTCTAGGAAAAAATACATCACTATTATCACACTTACACACACACACACACACACACACACACACACACACACACACACACACACACACACACACACACACACACACACACACAGGTAAATTACATATTATTCCATGACCATGATGTCTAAATCCACACAAATGCATGTTTTCATTAATATTCAGGAGTGTGGAAATACTGACAACAAATGTTGTCAAAGTTGAAGCAATTGTAGCTAGAGAACCCAACTTCTGGTGCTTCATAGATCAAAATTGGTGTTTCAAATATGTTCAAGTTGGGTGATAACATCTAGCACCGAGTTTTTTTCCTCTGAACATGCCCAGTTAAGATACCCACCACCTATTTTGGCTTCAAGAAAGCCCTTCCCAAAATAAGAAAAATGTAGTTTTTAAACCTAACTTTAGGCATGTGTAAAATGGAAACCATAAGTCATTGTAGTGAACCATAAAAACCCTCCCCCACATATCTAATCCATCTAATTTCACCCTATATTATGTTGATGTAACCTTTAGGACCAATCCATGGCATAAGTTATAGAGATGGATCTTGAAATGCAACTTTTTTGTAGTAAAGAGACAAGTGCATGTCCTCCAACTGGAATTTCCATCTCTAGGATGTTTAGTGAAAATACATAACTTTTATCATGTCCATATAGGAAAATTACACTTGAAATCATGAAAAAAAATATCCAAATCCACCTAGATTAATATTTTCACTATTGTTCAAGATCATCAAAACACTGATAATAAATTTGTCAAAGCTGAAGCTGTAGTTGGAGAACTCCACTTTTGGTGCTTCATGGATTAAAAATGACACTATAAACACATCTAGGATGGTGGATAATATATAATACCATGTTATTTTACTACCATAATTCCCAATAAAGATACCCACCAACCATTTTGGCCTCAAGAATGCCCTTCTCAATACAAGAAAAATGTAGTTTTTTCTCCTGACTTTAGGTGTGTAAAAAATGAAAAACATAAGTCATTAGAATGAACTGAAATAACCTTAATGTGCATATAAAATCCCTATAATTTCACCCAATATCACCTTTATTTAATCTTCAATACCAATCCATGGCACAAGCTATAGTAATGGGTCCTGAGGAGTTATATTAAGCTTCTCTTAGTTTCAAGAATATGCAATTATATACTAATAGTGCCATTGCATGAAGGTGAAAGCTTATTTGTCACTTGGCACCACTAACCTAAGAAAAATCGTTATTAATTAATTAAAAATTAAATTTATATGCACTACCTAAAAAATCAATAAAATTTGGTAAATTAAAATACATCTAGATTTGAAAAATTGACATACCTTAGAATTTCAATCCAATAAACCACTAGGATCTGCTCTAATATTGATATTAGAAAGAATAACTTCATGGTCTGACTTAGAAATTTCCATATATTATTTTCTAATGGCCTCCCTAGATATTTTACCAATTGAATATTTTTTCAAGAACCAAATTTGAATAGCTTAGTATCTTCCTATGTGCTTCAAAGTCTTCAAACAACCATACATATAAATATTTAATAGGATATCATCAAAGCTAAGTTCTATTAACAACCATAGACCCAATGGGATAATTAATTTTTTATCCATCTATAACTAAGAAATTTAATATTTTATTTTTTATCTACACACTAACAAGATGAGTAATTTTTCCCTCTTTATTGTCCTCATTAGCAGTAAATGTAAAAACATGCCCTATATTATAAAAAATAAATTTTTAATGAGGTTTTCAAGATAGATAATGAGAAAAATAGTACATAATGATTAATATTCTACCTAGTTACACGAGATTAGATACATGGTCAAAGTCATGTGACAATGTCATATCTATAATTTGTAATGTTGATGGAACCTAATATATGTCAATTAGAATTAGATGTTTATATTTTCATTCATCCACCCACTCATTGACTCACACTCTTTCCAAATATAGTCCATGCATGCTGAATAAAAACATGCAAAGTGTCTCATATTAATAGTCCAAGAACTTACATTTGAGCTATAAAATGAGTGGAATTCACTTGATCTCATTATATTCATACAATCCTCATACTTTGCCAAGTGTTCTTCCTCTATCAATTAGAAATATATATTATTTAGCACCATGTCCCATTTTATCATTACACCATTCAACAATGGTTGTTGCATCCACAAAAAAAACACCATATTCAAACTTCAACTCCTTTCTTGCAACAAATATTCTTACACATGATTTAGCACCATCATGTTCCATTTCTCCATGACCAACCTTAGTGAAACTCCAAATATGTTCTACACTAGTGGTAGCATGTATCTTGATCAATTATTAAAACATTTGTATATTCTTGAATTGTGATATACAATTGTATGATCAAATGCAATGCTACTTTAAAGTAATTTTCATCTTAGTAAACTATCCATAGAACATCTAAAAACAACATTGCACATACTTTATATAATTTTATCAGTCATCACTGACATAGGAATGGAACTCCCTTAATATTTTTTGATCTTTCTCTATACTATCAGGTGGATACGTGAATGTTATATGCACGAATATGGCAAGATGTATTGAGTTGTAATACCATGATTGAACTTCCATTTTTAGTTTGAGTGTGTAATTCTCAACAAATTTAACTATTGAAATAGTAAAACCATGTGGGAATGGGTCCTTTCTTAGTTTAAAATTGTCATACAATCATCTAGCCCAATGTGTGCCTTGCATAATCATAAGCAACTTCCTCCTTGAATTTTACCATAAATTCTAAAATAAGTACATGTTTTGTAACAAGATCACACCTTTTATATTATTTGCCATATTTTACTTGATAAGTCACATATTTTTGTTTGACAAAACCACCTAATTCCTGTCTAATTTCACTTGTAATCTCCTCATGGATACAATTTTTTTATTTTTAAAATCCACTACAAATGTTTAAATTTCCATCCAAACATGTTTTGTTATAAAGGCACTGTCCATCTAGTCTTTCACAAAAAATGGTTGGAATATATTTCCTGGCTGATTTTAGTCAAAATTCTCTACCACACTCCTAAAAAGTGTTGTTAGTATGAAAATAACAACGTATATGGTGAAAATAATCATAGTTCATTGAAAATTCAACATATTGTCTACAAGTGGTGCATGTGTGATTTATTTTTACATTAAAAGGTTTGGCCATCTCAAAATATATTTGAGTAATAGAAATTTGTGAATATTTTTCCAAACACTTAAATTATAATTATGTTTGGGTCATATCCAATGAATCTTTTGGATGCAATTTATGGTTACAAGAACCAACTCTTCTTTTCACTACATCTCTTGTATAGGGTCAAACTCTTGTATTGTCTTTCCAAAATTGTTCAAGTAAATATTTGAGAGTATCAACTTTAGGATTATCATTTCTTAGAAGTCTACCAGAGAATTCCCAAAGCTTAGTGGTATTAGCATTGTTAAGTCTTTTTAATATTCCAATTGATTTCATTAATGTTTTTCTATTTATGTCAAGTGCTCAGATAGTTTTAAAAATCAATCATTTTTTTCCTTATTTGACCACTTACTACATAAGTTGTAATTATATGTTGGGCAACATTACAATCTTTGTTGCATGATTACAAACCTACAATATGATATGCATCATGTAGATTTTCAACGACTTCATTGTTTTCATTATTCATGTTAGGTGTTATTAGGGTGTACATTTTAGGTCTCATCCTAATCAATTTCATCAACAAAATAAACATTTAACATTTTTCATTATCAAAATGTAATTTATCAAAGAAATTATCCCAAAATGTTTTAGCTAGTCTTCTTAAATGGTTGTCAGACATTTTGTTATGCATTGGTTTCAAAATGTTTTCTTCAAATTTAATTAAGTGCTTGCATTTTATATACACAATCATTTGAGGTGTTGTTAATGGTGGAATTGGTTGAGAGGGTGTTTAAAAATTTATATGTTCAGTACTATTTTATTCATTTTTAGTTTCATTGTTTAGTTATGGGATGACATTTTCTTTATTATTACTATTATAGCTCAAATTTGCACCCTTGAGAGGGTGTCTTAAATTCCTCTCACTTTAGATATATAATGGGATTAGTCCTAGGTTGTGGGTGACCTCTAAGTGGACTAAAACTATAGATTTGGGATAGCTCCCTTGACGTTGCACCCAAACTACTATTAGACCTATTGTTTGTAAATAAAAAGGGTAAAAGGACCAAAATTAACCTAGATAAAGAGGTGATTCACCAAACTAATTGATCACTACCAACCAACTGCATGTGTACATTTATACCATGAGACTAATCTAAACATACACTACTCCCAATCTAAATCTCTTACATGAGCATTTCAATGTGGAGGTTGTGATAGATGCTTAAGCTAGGAGGATTAATTAAGAGGTATAAATCGACACCAATGAATAGTTAAACACACTCAAACCTTACAATTCACTTGAACACTTTACATGACCTACAAGAGAAGCTATCAAACTACATATACATGTTATAATAGGACAACATGTCAAGGAAGACTAAGTAAATCACTTAACAAGATCAAATATCCATGCATGCAAACTAAGTAAATCCATAGAAGGATGTAAAACTAGTATTTTTATTGATCAAAGGAATATAAATGAGTAGGGCTTCACCATACTCAAGTGGAGTATCATTACAAAGCCACACTAGGTAGTATATATAGTAGGCATAAGAGTAATTCCAGTGAAAAGTGTCACTTCATCCAAGTCAGTTATAGTCTAAGAAGAGAGTCTAATATTAGTTTCATCCATTTATTTGGAATGTGTTGGCTAATTTATTATTATATTATATAATAAATATGTATAATAAACTCTTTAACTCCTTCTATGACTTACCAACCTTATTTGAAACTGAATATTCTTGGCCAAAGAGGAGTTAGAAGGTTGTGTTTGACACTTGGCATTATTAATCAATTTTATTGGATCTCTCCAACACAATTATAGAAAAATTACATGTCCTTTCCATTATGGGAGAAAATGAGAACTAAGTTTCCATCTTGTTCATGTTGTCAAGAACATGCAATTCAATCCTCTTGGTGCAAGACTTATAATCTCTCTTCTCTCAAGCCTAGTTCAACAATTGAATACTATACTATGATCATGAAGACCTCTAAAATTAATTTTTAATTTTCATAATACCTATATACTATCTCAACAACACTCTATAAATGGTTAGGAAACCTACAATCACTATAATTTGTAAACTATCTCTAATAGGCAGTCTTTTAGGCCAAAAATCTATATATTTCTTCCCACACGTGTGATATGGTGACTCATAAAAGTGATATTATGTGTGAATAGGTCATACAATTAGTTTTTATGTCATTCAATGGAATTTTAGGTCATTATAAATACCTATACCTCCATTGAGCTCTTAGAAGGGTTTAGAGAGGGTTTAAAGTGGCCAGTCATCTTAACGATGATCATAAATATAAGGCCTCAATAAATACACTAAAATAAAAGTTTTTATTACATATGGGTCCCCTTCCATGGATAATATATTCATGTCCCATGTAAATCCTCTTGTAATATCCAAGAAAAAAGATGAGGTCTCTTGACCTCTTCACAATGCAAAATAAGGTTTTAGACTACCCCTCCTCCTTAAGGATTGTTCATAGCATGTAGGACCCTAATAAAAATAATAATAAAATGTATTATAAGTTTTATATCCCCCAAAAACCCCAATTCATCCAATATCAATTTTCCACCATGCATCTTTTCCATGAAGTTTCGAACCTAGAAAGATAGCCTCTTGGCCTAGTAAGACTTGTGTGAGGATGAGAGAGAGTTTTTGGATTGAAACATTTAGAATGAATTGTTGTGGTTATTATGGCCTATATTAGGCATAAAATAATATATTACATTCTTATAAGTTATATCCAATATTAATTTACCCTCCAAAAGGTTTTTCAATTTATTTCTATACCTGGAGGGTTTATAGGCCATTAGGCCAGTCTGACCCTAATGGCCTAGTTTGGAGTTTGTATTAAAATTTACAAGGCTCTAATAATTGTTTAAATATAGATGTGTGTGTGTGTGTGTGTGTGTGTGTGTGTGTGTGTGTGTGTGTGTGTGTGTGTGTGTGTGTGTGTGTGTGTGATTCTTAATTACTTTCATGATAATAAAAAATAATTATCAAATCAAAATTTACAAATTGTCCTCACACTTTGAAAACAAACCTTTATGTAATAATTAGGCTTATAAGTCTGTATTTTATCATATAGGTCATTCATACCATGTCTCTTTAGACCTGTTGACAAGAAAATGGACCTGATCACATTATATATCCTTATTCATACCTTTTATGTGATAATTTTTTTCATTTATACTCTCATAAACATCACACATGTGTCTTTTCCCCAACTCTGCCTTCTTATAGACCTGTAGCTTCTTTTAGATCTCATGTTGTACTAGTCCTTGAGAGTACTTCTCTTGCATAGTTATTATCCTTGTTATTTTAACTATTAACCTTTAATGGAATCTCTCAACTCATTCTCATATATTCACACTTCATTTGACCTTTATATCTCATATCCATGTAGGGGCATGTTGTATTTTCTTAGAAATGAACACCTAGAGGTTTATAGACTTATAGGTTTGAATTTTATCATTCTAAGCTCTAAAAGGAGAAATATTTGATAATATTTTCCCTAAAAACACCTATCCATTTCATAAAAAAATATATCATGAGTATATGACCTTCATCCTCCACTAATAATGCAAGGTTTGGCTCTTTTTAGTTCACTTTTGTGCAGGTAGATTTATACACAATATGTAATTTGGGATCAATGGGGTCTACTTGGATAAGTTGGTGTTAAGAACCATAATTATTGGAGTTATTGGAGGATTATTATATAATTTAAATTATATTAAACTAATTCCCACATTGGTTTCTTTATGGTTCATGACTAATTACATGTTGACCTCCAACTAGTGCAAGCTACACATAGTCCCTTGGTGGACACGAGAAATGATATTTCAATTATTTTGGATATAATAATTTACAATTATAAGGTATTAATTATATTATATATGAAAAAAATGTAAAAATATTCTACAAATAATTTATTTCATGTATTGGAGGCTCTCATGCACTAGGATTCTGCTTGTAATATGCTAAAGTCTACAACTTGGTTCAAAACTAGCATTCCTTCATGTTTTAGCCTACTTGGTTCCTTAGAAAGAATTAAATAATTTTTAAATAATATTTAGGGGATTATATAATTTATTTTAATATATATTGGGCTGATAAGATACTTAAAATAATCAAAACCCATCCTGCAACCTCTCTCTTCTTCTTGCAACTTATCATAAATGGAGATTTATTGCCTCCTTGAGCTCACACGTGCCAATTAAAAATTTAAAGATAATATGTGAGAATATAAAAATCCCCCTATATCCTCAATAATTTCATTCATGCTTCCAATGATCTTTAAACTACCATTTCCATGGTAAAACTGAGCTAGTGGGATTTTGGTAGGGTTTTAGACCACCCTACCTTCCTAATGATTGTTCATAAAGGAGGATACATTAATAAGAAAAACTATAGCCATGGATTTAAAGGTAATTTGGATCCACATATTTGTCCAAGATATTGGGTATTTACTCTCTCTCTTTCTTTTGTAGACTGAGCATTTGAAAATAGCCATTGTGAATCTACTAAGAGCTCGATGGGAGAATAAGAGTATTTTTTGCTTATTTGGACCTATGCAAACTTATTAAACCTAGATTTGACTTGAGGTAGATTAAAAAACATATTTTTAAGAAATTACACCTAAATATGATCCCTCTAAATCCATACAAGTGAATGAACTCCCCTCCTTTGGCATTGAAAACCTCTTGTAATTGCCTCTTCTCATTTGGAACTAACTTAAAGTGATCTAACAAGTGTAAGTCCATACAAGTGCCTTTTATTAGATTTTTATTGAATTCATTAAGTTTATATAAATGTTATACTTAGACATGAAATACTTATAATCAAGGGTTTTCACTAGAAATGACTTAAACAAGTTTAACACCAAGAAACACTTTACCGTAATTTCCTCAAAAATACCTTAAACAATGCTAAACTTATATAAAACATTCATTTAGACATATTAAAAAGGGAGACCTAGTTCATAAGTAATTTTTTTATTTATCCCACCTATGGTATCCAAATTTTTCTAACATTTACTTTCATCATTACGTGTTTCCATGAAATTATCTTCATTGATAGGGGTAAATCATCATGCATAGAATCATCATCAATAAATTCAAAAAATATATACTTTGAATGTAGAATTTCAGCATAATTTGGACTTCTAGGTAAATATTCATCATCATTATTCAATTAATTATTGTAAATTTCATCATTATCTATGCAATTTATTGGATTAGGGATAGTGTTTAGACCTTTTCTACAGTGAAATGCTTGCATTGACACCTTTTGTATTTGTCTCAACTCTTCTAATTGCATTGGTGTTTTGTGTATTATTTTTTTCCTCTTCTTTGAAAGCGTTCTATCACCCATGACTACACAAATAATAATTTGAAATTCCTTTTGATGGTGGGGACCTAAAGAATAATTTGATTCTTTTTTATGGTGGGGGACCTAAAGAACAATTTGATTCCTCCTGTCTTCACCTCAAAAAACACAAAATGATGTAGAGAATGTATATGACATCATAATTCTTGAAATACCCTAAAAACAAACATTGGAAAATAAATTTTATCTATTAAGACAATAACCCATATGCATTATAATATAACATGTATGTGTTATTTGTAGTATGTTTATTTTTAATAACACATACACGTTATAATATAACATGTACGCATTATTTATAGTATGCCTATGTGATCATGTATCATATTGTTATGATATATGATTATATTATGTGATGCAAACCTATGTAATATTATTAGTCTATGGTTGATTTACCAATATGTTACATCATATACAATTGATTGAGACATATTTTAGGTTCACGGGCTCAATTTAGCCCAAATCACATTTTTAATTTACCAATTGACTATTAGATTAACTCATGACTAATTTAGTCCCAAATCATGTCTCTAATTTCATGAAAAGACTAATTAGATCAATTCATGACTAATTTATCCCCAAATCACCTATTTCTCTTATTTGGTTAAGTTGAAGGGTCTTGAATTGGCCCCAGTTTCTTTCTTGATTGAATTGGTAGACTCTTTAATTCATTTTATTATGATATTGGGATCAATTTTCCCCAAAATTATCAAGAAACATGAGCTATTTTATCCCCTTGAATCATATTATAGACTCTTATTTAGGTTCAAAGGATCTATATTAGCCCCAATTACCTTCATGATTCCATTTATAATAAAATTATGGTTGATTAAGCCATATCTTGAATCTTATACAATTAGTTAACCTAAAAATTAGGTTCACATGGCTCAATGTTTCCCAAATCACATATTTAATTACACAAATTGACTAATTATATCAATTCATGATAAAATCAAACCTAATTTAGCTAAAAATCATGCCCTGCTCTTGTAGTTAGGTTCAAGGGGAAAAAATTGGCCCTAATTTCCTTTGTGATTGACTTGGTGGACTATTCAATTTATTTTGTTGTGATATTGGGGTCAATCTAACCCTATATTACATCATGTATAATAAAAATTAGGTTCATGGGGTTAAATTTCATCCAACTTACATCACTAATTCCAACAATCAACTAATTGGCTCAATATGTTAGGAAATATGGGATAATTTAGTCCCAAATCACATCTTAGACATGTAGTTTCGTTAAAAATGGGTTCATATTGGCCCTAATTACCTTCATGTTTGCATTTGTTATAAAATTAGGGTTTAAGGTTTAGGATTTTAACAATCGAATAATAAGGTTGAAGGAAAACCAAGATGTTATCTTTGAATCAATCTCTTATATCATATTATAAATATAACACTTTCTTATAAAACAAATAATTAATAGAGAACATGTTTCCTAAATATCATCCTCATGACCACCTATGAAGTGACATAACCAAACCAATTCATCCCTCAAAAATACTAGTGAAGGTTTCAATTAATTCATGCTTATTGTCCCTTGCCTACATACAAAACATTTATAGTGATAATGTTTCATTTAAAAATATGTCAAAGCAAGAATTGGATAAAATCATATGGTTTTACCTATATTATGATTAATTGGACACTACATGATTTTTAAATTATGTAAGAGTACCACCTATCATGGTTACCTATTTCATTACATTTTTATAGACCTTTCCAAGTACACCTAGGTTATAAATGAGTATATGATATGCATGGTCCTATTCCTCACCATACCTATGCACTATTAGCTATTAGTCATTTATGTGCCCTTCACCTTCCAAAACATGGTTTTGAATAAATAGTCTCCCACCTCTCATCTACATCCTCTTTATTCTTCTTGGTAATTTATCACATGCGAGCCCATTCCTCACCATATCCCAATCACTATTAACCATTAGTTGTTCATGTGACCTTCATCTTCCCAAGTAGGCTTTTGACTTTAGTCCCATCAATTCCCATATAAAACCTCTTAATTCCTTTTTAATCTAGTTATTTGGACTTGATTTACATTTTCTAATCCTGATGAGTATTCCTCAATTGGTGTGAAAATTGATATTCCTCTAAACCCCTCCCTTATTATTTATTACAACTAGAAAATTAAGTATGTGTATAATCTAGTTTTATTCTTTTAAGTTTGATTAGGTTTATTTACAATGTTTATGAATATAATTTATGAAATTTGACTTATATCCATTTATTTATAAAATATTTACAAGGGTAAACCAAACATTTGACTAACATTTTACAATATACATGATGTTCATTTAAACACAAGCAATCCAAACTTTTGATTGATACACAATGATGTAAATTTAATGTGTGTGTGTGTGTGTGTATGGCATATCTGAAGATGTGAGTTTTTGGTCAAAATAAATTGAACTTAATTCCCAATCTCCATGATGCTATGAAAACATAGTGTGTACAAATTATCTACAATTTGTATTAAAAAATAACCTTTTTGGCTTAGAAATAGATTGGATTCCCAAACCAAAGGCTTGGACCTGTCAACACATGGATGAATTTTAGAGTTTTGATAGGAAAACAAAAAAAATTAACTTCCATTGCCAAATACACTAAGAATTTCAATAAGAAAATTCATAAAATTATTACCATGATGATGAGCACACTATCCTCTTTTCAAATATACATTTTTTATAATTTTTGGACTATTTTAAGGTTTCAATCTATGTTTATTTATAACTATAGTTTTTTAGGCCACTACATGCCAAAAATATGCATGCCTATATATTTTATTTCTTTTATCCAAATTGTGTGTGTGTGTGTGTGTGTGTGTGTGTGTGTGTGTGTGTGTGTGTGTGTGTGTGAGAGAGAGAGAGAGAGATTACAAACTATGACTAATTCTAAATGCATTAAAAAAACTAGTTTTTTTTAGGTAGTTAGGGGGCCACATGGTTGGCTATCCATTTTTTTGTTAGTTTTCAAGATCAATTTACTTGTAAAATTAATAAAAAAAACTATTCGTCAAAAATTTATAAAAAATTATAAGTTAGTTTCACCACATGATTTTAAACAATATTAAATGATGAACAAAAAATGAGGGGATTCACAACTAGATATCTACTCCATTTTCCTTAAAAATAAGAGTTTTTATTCAAAATTTAGATGTTTGAACTAGTTATACTTAAATTTTTTTTAATGTTTTGGAAACTATACTCAAAATCCTACAATTCATGTTCTTACACCATCCTCAAATTTTTAGTGTATCCATCTCAAATTATCCATAGAAGATCATATTTCTCAATTATCAAGAAAACCATGTCCATAGGGAGGCACCTTTTTATACCCCAACTTTGTGCACTTACCCTAAATTATAACTATATGAGAATGATAATGATATGATGAAAAAGATAAAATATATAATGGCTCATATGTGCTTCTAAATTTCATTACATGTTACATCAATAAATTAATATATTTATTGTTTTAATTTGTATCTTGTTGTTATTAAGGTTTATTTCACTCTTTACGAGATCCTTGCAAGCATTTCCATGCAAATGGGCTTAATGGAGAAATCATAAGGGGTGAAATTGGGTGGATGTTGATTCTCTATATTTAAATGAGGTATAACATGGGGAAGTTATTCTTGTAGTTAATCATTTTTTTGGAGTAGATTTTTCCTCTTAATTCAAAAAAAGCTTTGGGGTTCTGTTTCTCTACCTATTAAAATTGTTGAAAATGTTTTTTTTTTTACTCAATACTTGATCACTAGAGTGGGAATAATAACTATGCTGGAATAATTAACTATTTCCTTTCTTTAGGAAGTATGTAAGAGAATTATTAGGAGATTGATTATACAAGTGTTGTGAGGGTGAATGACTCTATTGAATTTGGATTGACTCTTGATGTTTTCAATAGGCTTCAAAAATAGGTTTAAAGGGTGTATTGATACTAGGAAAAATGTAAAAGTACTTAGGTGGATAAGGAAAAAATGTTTGTTTGATTTTCATCATATAGGATTATGCTTATGAGGCTAATTTATATAAAGGTTTCTTACACACTCTAAAATTTTGAATAAGATGGCCAAGAGCCTCGTATCATAAAAAATAGTGTGTTAGATGGTGAAAATATAAATTAAATTTTACTATATCAAATTTTGATTACAATGGTGTTGAATTCACAGTAGTCTTGGAAGTAATGAACACTATAAACAAATATGTAACATAAGGTATTATAATGGTGTTAGGATTGTTAGTCATTCCACTAGGAGTTCTAAAAATTAACAGTAAATCATCTTCATTTACATCAAAGCAATAAGATATATTGACCATGTTAATTATACGATTTAAATCTATTTGTTCTTGAATTGTTCTGATTGAGTCTTGGTATTAAATAATACTAAATAATTTATTTGAACATAGACAAACAAGTAGGGATACTTTAAAATGTAACCATACTATACTCAAGGTTAGTGAGATAAACACTAATTGATTTTGTACCACTTTTTTCTATGAGAAAATGAATGTTTTAGAGATTTCTTCTTGAAGGAAGATTTTAAATGAATATTTTCGGCTACCTTTTTGGGAAACCTAGGTTGTAAGTTATGATGCAATTTTTCAATGATATTTTGTGGTAAATTATATGTTTCTATATTAAGGTTCTTTTCTTTAGTCTCCTCATCATAAAAGTCAAGGAGGTTTGGTGGATTTCTCCAAACTAGCTCAGGATTAACATCATAGCTTTGAAAAAAATTAAAAAGATAATGTGTTAAAATTATCACAATGGTATGTATGGTAGTTATTTTTAGGAGGGTATTTTATATATTCATATTTTTGTAATTTTTTAAAGTTCCAAGGGTTGGTATCTGTAATGTCCCCTTCTTTTGAATGAGAAAATTGTGGAAGATCATTAGCCTATTTTATTCCTATAGGATAAGTTGGGTGATGTAAGGTAATATTAGTTTTAGATCATTATTCAAAATTTAATATTCATAGGCACTATTCACAAGTCACTATTCATGGTGATGTCATAGGTGATGCAAGTGATGATGTAGCAGAAGATGTGGCTTGTGGATGATGTGGCATGGCCCACAAAGAATCTCACATGAGAATAAGTGCATGTGAATGGAGTGGGATGTACCACTCCACTAAAAATACAAATTTAAATTATTTAATGGTCACATGATTTTGTTTCTTGGTGGAAAATACAAAGGGTAGAAGTATGGTGCATTTCTAGTTGGCTTCATGATTTGGAGTGTGTGGAGAAGTCAAAAGGATGTTAGGACATTTTTGGAGGCATGTGGGCACATGGGTGAATGATGAAAAAGGTTTCCATCATTAATTCCCCTTCACATGTGTGAGAGGTGTGTCATTATGGAAGTATGTGGAAAGGATATGATTTTATATAAAATGAGAGATTTACTTTTGACTCTTGCATATGGTGATAAGATTATCATTATTGGTAATTTATCCCCCATATAAAATGATAAACCCCATTTTATCTATCCTCATTATTCTTTAATTTATCCTCCTTATTTATAAATTCTATAAGTACAAACTCTCTCCCTTTTTAGTACATATTTTGTAAATCGTAAACCTCCCCCCCATTTTTGGAGCTTGAACCTTCTGTTCAATTTCTTATCTCACAGGATGAAAATCCTTGGAGTGTTGAGATTAGGAGGAAAAAAAACCTCTTGGTTTCCATTATTGAGTTGAGGATGAAAACCATCTTATTCATATGAGGTGATTCCATTCAGGAATTACATTTGTGCTTTAAAGTAGATCTAGATTTGCAATGTATAGAGGGTGTTATGTGCAGGATCTCCTATGAAGATGTGTGGAGATCTTTGGGTGTTATAATTTGCGTAAGTGTTGTTGCTATATATCAACATTTATATATTTCATTGTAATATTTATTGTTTATGGATATTGACTCTAGAAATATCATATGTAATTCAATTATTTGAATTTGAGAATTAGAAAATTACAATGTTGTTGGTTTATTTTGAAAGTGATAGTGTTGTAAAATTCAAATTTCTCTAATTTATCCTAAAATGGATATTTTAGTGGTATCAAATTTGATGATCTTACTATTATATAGGTCATTATGTGATGCAGGAGCATCGAATGCTTAGATATGCTAGGGATATTTTTTTTTTTAAAAAACATAAATTCAAATTGTGGACACTTGTCAAAAGGAGAGGATAGGCTTATTTTGGTATTTAGTTATTGATAATCAAAATCAAAGGAGTCAGCCATAAGTGGCATAGGATTGTTAGTAGTTAAAAAAATCTATGTTTAAAGCATCTTGTTGAGTCTTATTAGGAATTAGTTGGGTGGTGTTAATAATAAAATAGGATTATTTCAATAGGGGGAGAGAGAGAGTAGGAGTTTGTGTAGCAGAAAGTCCGGAAAAGGACTGCAGTTTTATTGATTGTAACAGATTTGATGTGAATAAAAAAAATTCTTGTGTAGGTGCAAATTTATTCAGCTCTCTCTCTGTTTGTCATTTTTGGCTCTGCTCTATGTAATTTCACTGTTAAATTTTTGTTAGTGCTTTCAGTGTTGTAGTTTTTTAGGGAAATGTCTGAATTTCACCTGTTGGTGAGCCTTTAGGATTTCGGTTCAAATATTTTGTGCAAAGACTGCACCTTGGAGAGGGACGCGAGACCACAATCTAATGATCCGTGTAATTACAGTCTTGGTTATCATGGCGATGGATGCAGTCCAAATAGGATGTGGATCGATCTATGAATAGGATCTGCAATTGATTTCAAAAGAATGGTAATAATATATACATCAATATATATATATATATGTATTCTACCTGGGCGTGGAGATAAACACATAATTGTAGTCTATTTAAAGTGCTGAGAGTAGTTTAGTTTCTCTACCAGAATAACCATAAGCAGTCCAGCAAAGAAGAAATCGTGATTACTGGTGTTGAAAATGTTTTTTGTCCACTGTGGTTATCGACAATCACAGTAATCTGAGAACAAAGCCGAAAGCAAGGAGAAGGGAAGAATTGCGTGGTGAAAAACTCAAGAAAATCGAGCTGGGTATGTAAATCAACAATTTTTAGGTTCAAGCATTCGTTTGATTTGAATATACTCTGCATAATCGACCAGGCTAGGCCGAATCTGAGAATAGGGTGGCAACAGTAGTTTAGTTCAGCTCCTAAAGACTTCTTGAAGAAGAGGAGGACAACGAAGATGATCTTTCCAAGCAGAACATCATGGTTTTCTTCATAATATACCCTGAGACTCATTTTGTTTTAATTATTGTTAACCGACTGCAAGAAAAAGGTGGGTTCTTGTGAGCACCCAAGCCCAGATGTGAATGAATTTGCTTGAAAGCCGCATGCTAGTTAAATCAGTAGCTAACAGTGCTCTTCGCTAATTTCCCAAGTCACTGCTCGCTTCCCTGCTAATACCAATGAATTTGTGAATGTTAATGAAACTGCTAGCATAGTTGAAGCTGCTAACACTGCGAAAGTCACCAATACCAATGAGGTTGCCAATACTGATGAAGAGATGATTTACAATTTAGACTCTTGTTGTAAACCTAATGAGATCTGGGCAACTGCAGGGTGAAGGAGGTCATTGATACAAAAGAAAGGGTCAAAAATACAAGGCTGAGTGAGACTTTGAGGGAGGATACATTTTATCAACGTGTCATTGGTCCAGAAAAGCTGTCAAAGCTATCCGTTGAGCCATCCACTGTGTAAGGTGACATTGTTTTTGTTTGAAATACATACATGATTTAATTCTGTCAATATATATATATATATATATATATATATATATATATATATATATATATATATATATATATATATAATCCATGTTGGATGTATGCGAGTTCATTAATTGGTAGTCTAAGGAAGACATCAGTCCACCATTTGGTATCAAGCCCGTCTAGCTCAGCTGGTAGAGCCTTTTGGATCAGAATGTTGTTTTGCAGAGTTAATGCATTGTGTGAATACTACAAACGCTGTTACTCAAGAGGAAAAGGATTCTGAAGAAAGTACTATTTGGAGATTAAGAGCAGCAAGTCAGAATTTTGAATAAAGATGAAGGTCAGTTGTAATTTGCATCATTTGTAATTTGCATCATTTGGTATCAGAGCTCAAGGTTTGAGTTCTTGGAGAAGCAGCTACAGCAAAGAATTAGGTATGGATGTTTTGTGAAAATATTGTTTTAAAGAAATTATATGTTGGTAAATTGTGTTGGGAAATTGTGTGGAAAGTGGTATGCAGCAAAATCGATCCAAGTAAAGGTAAATTGAAGCTTGAAAGGAAATCAAGGTTCTTGAAGACCTTGAAAGAGAAGATTAGTGACAAGAAGAAGATCCTCCTAGACAAGATGGAGGTATAAACAACCCTAAAAGGTAGATGGTTTGATTTGTTGTACTTATGTTTTGCATTTATAAAGTTGGAAAAGGTAGAAATTTTTGAATTTTGATAAAGAATAGAATAGCAGTAGGGCTTGAAAGGTTTGAGAGAGAAGTGAAAAACCTTGAAGTAGAAAGAAAGGAGTGAGTAACAAGAGAAAGTCCAAAAGCCATAGAGGCTTGAAGAACAAGAAAGAGAGCTAGTAAGGTCCTGGAAAAAGGTAAAGATAGAAGTTTGTATTCTTCTAATCAGTTTTTGAAAAGATAATGTATGTTGTGAGGTTGTAGGTTCAAGGCAGTCAAGCTATTGAGGCTTAAGAGGAGAAGAAGCCAAGGAAGGCTTAGTGGAAGAGCTAAGAGAAGCTCTAGAAGAAGAGCAAAGGGAATTGCTCAAGAAGAAGGAAGAAATCCAGAAAGAACTTTGGATAAGTTGCCAAAAGACTAAGGTGAAATAGACTTAGGTGAGGTAAAGAATGGAGATTGAAGAATTGAGAAGAGTGATAGAGGGACTGCCTAGAAGAAACATGAATCAGATAAAGAGAGAGAAACAAGAAAGAGAAGAAAGAAAGAGACAAAAAGAGGAAGAGTATCAAAGAGAAGTGAATGAGATAAAGGCAAGGATAGCCATGATAAAATTCATGGTAGAAAATATGGAAAACCCATGGCAAGGATGGGTAATGAAGAAGAAAAGAGTAAGATGGCCAGTTAGATTAGTGATGGAGAGAAAAAGAAGAAAAAGGCTAAGAGTTGCCTTAAGGAGAGAGATGAAGAGGCATAAACAAAAGGATAAGCTCAAGAATGAAGAGCTTAGAGAAAAGTTTCAGTTAGAAGAGAAATTTCAATTTGAAGAGGAAATTCAGTATCAGACGAATCTCATCATTGAAGAAATGGACAAACAACAAGCAATCACTCCAAAGAGCAAGTGGCCAAATGTTTTTGTATCTGACATTTCATTTGATGTTTTGTTTACAGGGAAGCAAATTGAGGAGGAAGGAAAAACATATGATCCAATGAAGATGTTCATGGATCAAGGAGGTGAAGCATCTCATGAGAGAGTGCTTAGACAAGAAGAAGAGGCTTGTTGTAATGCCTCAAGTGATGAAGATATGAAGAAGGATCAGCATAAATAATTGATCAAGCAGGAAGAAGAAGTCCTTACTCAAGAGGACAAAAGAAATGAAGAGCTGCATATTGATGAAGAACAAAGGTATAGTGATCAAATTTCAGAATTGGAAAAGATTGAAGATGATAATTTTTAGTTGCATGATGTTGATATAGTTGATTTTGATTCAAATGTACTAATCACTAAGGAAGAAAATCTGCAATATGAAGGAGAAATGTGGCAGTTTGATCAAGCATCTACAGGTGAAGGAGAGTTGTTTGATAAGAAACAAGAAGGGGTAGAACAGCTGCAAGAAGAAGATGGAGAGAAGGCCAAATGCTTAGCCTTGACAATTGAGGAAAATATCTTGAAGGAGATAGAAAAACTTGATGGAGAGTTTCTAGTTGAGGAACCAAACAAGCTTTTTGTGTATCAAAGTAGAGAGCAGTTGTTGGAAGAGTTGGCAGCATTAGAATATGCCATTAATCATGAAGAGAATACCAAAATTTGTCCTATGACAAGATTTGAAGAGGTAGAACATTGTTGTGGAGAAGAAATGAAGACAAAGGACCAAGAAGTTACATTGGAGCAGCAAGTACGGGTTCAGAAATTTGGAGAGACCCAAGGGTCTCAAATGTTTGTTTCTAACTTTGCTTTGAATGGTGATTGTACAGGTTTGCTTGATAAGGAGGTGAAGTACTTGGAGAAGGGAGCTCTTCTAAGAGTTCAAAAAGCAAGAATGGAAGCTGATATCCTCATTCAAGAGGATGAATATGAAAAGAAGAAGACTGCAAAGAAGATGAAGAGGCAGCAAGATATACATTGGAAGATAAAGACAGCAAGCAAAAACAAACACAAGTGTGGAAGTCAAGAACATGCACATTTGTATGAAAAATTGAATGAAGAGGACATTTATTTTGTAAAAGTTTTTGGGCAAACAAATGAAACTCATGAGCAGGAGCTCATGAAACTTTTTAAGCCCAGGAATCTGATGCAGGAGCATCGAATGCTTAGATATGCTAGGGATATTTTAAAGAGGAAATTCAGTATGAGACGGATCTCATCATTGAAGAAATGGACAAACAACAAGAAATCACTCCAAAGAGCAAGTGGCCAAATGTTTTTGTATCTGACATTTCATTTGATGTTTTGTTTACAGGGAAGCAAATTGAGGAGGAAGGAAAAACATATGATCCAATGAAGATGTTCATGGATCAAGGAGGTGAAGCATCTCATGAGAGAGTGCTTAGACAAGAAGAAGAGGCTTGTTGTAATGCCTCAAGTGATGAAGATATGAAGAAGGATCAGCATAAAGAATTGATCAAGCAGGAAGAAGAAGTCCTTACTCAAGAGGACAAAAGAAATGAAGAGCTGCATATTGATGAAGAACAAAGGTATAGTGATCAAATTTCAGAATTGGAAAAGATTGAAGATGATAATTTTCAGTTGCATGATGTTGATATAGTTGATTTTGATTCAAATGTACTAATCACTAAGGAAGAAAATCTGCAATATGAAGGAGAAATGTGGCAGTTTGATCAAGCATCTACAGGTGAAGGAGAGTTGTTTGATAAGAAACAAGAAGGGGTAGAATAGCTACAAGAAGAAGATGGAGAGAAGGCCAAATGCTTAGCCTTGACAATTGAGGAAAATATCTTGAAGGAGATAGAAAAACTTGATGGAGAGTTTCTAGTTGAGGAACCAAACAAGCTTTTTGTGTATCAAAGTAGAGAGCAGTTGTTGGAAGAGTTGGCAGCATAGAATATGCCATTAATCATGAAGAGAATACCAAAATTTGTCCTATGACAAGATTTGAGGAGGTAGAACGTTGCTGTGGAGAAGAAATGAAGACAAAGGACAAAGAAGTTACATTGGAGCAGCAAGTACGGGTTCAAAAATTTGGAGAGACCCAAGGGTCTCAAATGTTTGTTTCTAACTTTGCTTTGAATGGTGATTGTACAGGTTTGCTTGATAAGGAGGTGAAGTACTTGGAGAAGGGAGCTCTTCTAAGAGTTCAAAAAGCAAGAATGGAAGCTGATATCCTCATTCAAGAGGATGAATATGAAAAGAAGAAGACTGCAAAGAAGATGAAGAGGCAGCAAGATATACATTGGAAGATAAAGACAGCAAGCAAAAACAAACACAAGTGTGGAAGTCAAGAACATGCACATTTGTATGAAAAATTGAATGAAGAGGACATTTATTTTGTAAAAGTTTTTGGGCAAACAAATGAAACTCATGAGCAGGAGCTCATGAAACTTTTTAAGCCCAGGAATCTGATGCAGGGGCATCGAATGCTTAGATATGCTAGGGATATTTTTTTAAAAAAAAACATAAATTCAAATTGTGGACACTTGTCAAAAGGAGAGGATAGGCTTATTTGGGTATTTAGTTATTGATAATCAAAATCAAAGGAGTCAACCATAAGTGGCGTAGGATTGTTAGTAGTTAAAAAAATCTATGTTTAAAGCATCTTGTTGAGTCTTATTAGGAATTAGTTGGGTGGTGTTAATAATAAAATAGGATTATTTCAATAGGGGGAGAGAGAGAGTAGGAGTTTGTGTAGGAGAAAGTCTGGAAAAGGACTGCAGTTTTATTGATTATAACAGATTTGATGTGAATAAAAAAAATTCTTGTGTAGGTGCAAATTTATTTGGCTCTCTCTCTGTTTGTCATTTTTGGCTTTGCTCTATGTAATTTCACTGTTAAATTTCTATTAGTGCTTTCAGTGTTGTAGTTTTTTAGGGAAATGTCTAAATTTCACCTGTTGGTGAGCCTTTAGGATTTCAGTTCAAATATTTTGTGCAAAGACTGCACCTTGGAGAGGGACGCGAGACCACAATCTAATGATCCGTGTAATTACAGTCTTGGTTATCATGGCGATGGATGCAGTCCAAATAGGATGTGGATCGATCTATGAATAGGATCTGCAATTGATTTTAAAAGAACGGTAACAATATATACATCAATATATATATATATATATATATATGTATGTATGTATTCTGCCTGGGCATGGAGATAAATGCATAATTGTAGTCTGTTTAAAGTGCTGAGAGTAGTTTAGTTTCTCTGCCAGAATAACCATAAGCAGTCCAGCAAAGAAGAAATCATGATTACTGGTGCCGATAATGTTTTTTGTCCACTATGGTTATCGACAATCACAGTAATCTGAGAACCAAGCCGAGAGCAAGGAGAAGGGAAGAATTGCGTGGTGAAAAACTCAAGAAAACCGAGCTGGGTATGTAAATCGACAATTTTTAGGTTCAAGCATTCGTTTGATTTGAATATACTCTGCATAATCGGCCAGGCTAGGCCGAATTCGAGAATAAGGTGGCAACAGTAGTTTAGTTCAGCTCCCAAAGACTTCTTGAAGAAGAGGAGGACAACGAAGATGATCTTTCCAAGCAGAACGTCATGGTTTTCTTCAGAATATACCCTGAGACTCATTTTGTTTTAATTATTGTTAACCGACTGCAAGAAAAAGGTGGGTTCTTGTGAGCACCCAGGCCCAGACGTGAATGAATTTTCTTGAAAGCCACATGCCAGTTAAATCAACAGCTGACAGTGCTCTTCGCTAATTTCCCAAGTCACCGCTCGCTTCCCTGCTAATACCAATGAATCTGTGAATGCCAATGAAACTGCTAGCATAGCTGAAGCTGCTAACACTGCGAAAGTCACCAATACCAATGAGGTTGCCAATACTGATGAAGAGATGATTTACAATTTAGACTCTTGTTGTAAACCTAATGAGATCTGGGTAACCGCAAGGTGAAGGAGGTCATTGATACAAAAGAAAGGGTCAAAAATACAAGGCTGAGTGAGACTTTGAGGGAGGATACATTTCATCAACGTGTCATTGGTCCAGATAAAGCCGTCAAAGCTATCCGTTGAGCCATCCGCTATGTAAGGTGACATTGTTTTTGTTTGAAATACATACATGATTTAATTCTGTCAATTATATATATATATTATCCCTGTTGGATGTATGAAAGTTCATTAATTGGTAGTCTAAGGAAGACATCAGTCCACCATTTGGTATCAAGCCCGTCTAGCTCAGCTGGTAGAGCCTTTTGGATCAGAATGTTGTTTTATAGAGATAATGCATTGTGTGAATATTGCAAACGCTGTTACTCAAGAGGAAAAGGATTCTGAAGAAAGTACTGTTTGGAGATTAAGAGCAGCAAGTCAGAATTTTGAATAAAGACGAAGGTCAGTTGTAATTTGCATCATTTGTAATTTGCATCATTATGTTGTTTGATGCTTCTAAGTGATAGGGAAATAAGGTACTACAAAAGAGAGAAAAAGAAATTGAAACTTAAAAAAAATTTGGGTGATAGAGAAGATCCTAGATAAGTTGATACAGTAATAAAGTTTGATGAGATGGTTCAAGGATAAAACTTCCTTGTTGAGATGTTTATCAAGATGTTTAAACTAATGTAGAATAAGCTTAGCAATTATAGTAACAATGTAGAAGCAAGTACCTCTAGAGCAAACAATAAGGACAAAGGCAAAGAGGTGGAATCTCAAAATTTAGAAGTTGGGTTCATCAATAGACCCCTAAAGCCCAAGTTCATTCAGAGAGAAGTGATCCCAGAAGGAAAAACTACATTTTAGGAATAAATCTCTCATTGTTATGAAATGTATAGATCCTTTCCAGATGAGATCCATGAATCCATTGCACTAAAAAATTATATTTCTATGAGGAAGACCAAAGGTGAAATAATGAAAGAGACCCATTTTCATTCAAAGCTAAAGGATTTGGAGCATACTTTGGGTAAGATGATTCTATATAATTTTAATAGATATGATAAATGTACTACTAGAGAATGGTCATAGAATCTAGACACATAATTGTATCTAAATCCAATGGTAGAGGAGGAAGCTATCAAGTTTTCCACCCTGCATCTTGAAGGTGTTACACATGATTGGTAGTATTATTGGTGTCTTAGAGTGCACCCTAACTAAGAAAGGGGATTGTTCAAGTCTTCTTACTCAAATCTCATCTAACATGGGAATGACCCTAGGCTATGGGTCACCTAAATTTGGGTTAGACCTCCAAAAAAGGTTGGCTTCCTTTTGGATATATCACCTAAATTAGACCTAAATTAACACTTACTGAGAAAAGAGATAGAGATTAACAAAATATATGAAAGCATATAAAATGATGTGATGCACTAGTAATTTGAACACTTATAATTTGCATAAGACACAATATAAGATACATTCTAGACCAAAGAAGATTAGTCCCACATAAGTATTTCACAAAAGGCATAGATTAGCTATCAACCTAGCATGGAAGGGTAGTTATTCACTTCCAAAACTAATCAACAAATTGTAGATTACACTTAGAATTACCTATGAGAACTACAAAGCACTTAATGAAGGTGAGGAAACTCAAATAGAGTACTATGTTTGTTAGAAAAGTTAAGATTGCAACCTTACCTATCCATCTAATTATAGTGAATCAACCCTTTGTCCAATGGAGATTGGACTTTATTGGTCTCATTAACCCCCCTTTAAGATTAGGACATAAATGGATATTAACTACTATAGATTATTTTACTAAACGGATAGAAGTAGTAGCATTAAAAGCAACAAATGAAGTAATTTTCTAGACTTCTATGAAGGTTTGATTACTAGATTTTGAGTCCCTTCAATCATTATTTTTGACAATGTTATGGCCTTAGTGGGGTCTAAAATCAGCCAATGGGTATTTCAACATAGTTTTTTTCTCATCACTTCATCAAAATACTATCCATAAGGTAATGTCCTTGCTAAGTCCACTAATAAAAACCTATTGAATATTATAATAAGGACTATTAAAGACAATCAAAGGTCATGGCATCTAAATTTGGAGTCATGTCTATGGGCTGATAGGATCAACTATAAAAGGTAAATACCCAACTCTCCATACAAGCTAGTAAATGGTAAAGAAGCAAAAAATCCCAATTTCGATTAAATGTTTTGCTTTAGAACTAATGCATCAAAATGAGATCTTGGAGAATGAGCCAATGGAAATTAGATATGATAAACTCATGGAGCTATAATAGATAAGGCATCAATCCATGTTAGCCATGGAATCCCATCAAGCACAGGTAAAGAGATATTTTGACAAAGGAGATTCTTCAAGAATTTTCAAAAAAGGAGATTTGGTCTTGAAATTAGATGAGGATAAAGCTAATACTAGAAGGCAAATTCTTATGAGGTTGCAACAAGAAAAGAGAATAGCTTGATACAAGTTGGTAAGATTTTTCTTAGACCCCTAATGACTATATTCATAGAGTTAAAACCTATCCCACCCCCTCAAGCTCCTCAACTCCCATCTATATCTCTTATTCCATCTCCTAAATCACAAGTTATAGCCCCTTCTAATCAAGCTAGTGAGATTGGAGATTTGAAAAGTATGTTACAAGATTTTGAGAATGAAATAATTCAAATCAAGAGATAACAATACCAAAGTGGGCCTTATTAGCAAAAAAACCAAAACATTTATTACCCCTTTAATAATCAAAGGCCTCCTTATCAACCTTTTAGAGAAAATATATCACCTTACCAAAGTCAAGGAGCCATAACCCAAGCTAAACCATATGCATCCCTTGACCCTAATGTACCCTCCAGTTCAAGAACTATTACTTCTATACCTCCTCAAAATATCTTGATGTAAGATTCAGGTTGGAAGCCTTTCAATCCAAATGATAATCAAAACCAAGCCTTGATATCATGGGATATTGCTATACCAAAAATAAAACAAGAATTTTCTCTTCAAGGGGTCTAGTATCAAGAGATAAATTTGGTACCCCAAAGAGAGGCTCAAAAATTTTAAGGGTAACTTGATACCATTAATGTGAATTGGAAAATGGATGATCATGTTGCACTAAATCAAATTGGTGAGACTAGAAACATAAGTAGTCAAGTTACAACTCTTACTAAAAATAAAAGAAGAGAAGTTGAGAAAGCTCAAGATGTGATAAATTCTTATAGTACTCATAATATTGTTCCAAAGAGTATCAAGGATCAACATGTTGCACCTATAGTATATAAGAATCAAAATGTAGAGGTTGGAAAGGTCCCTTAAATACCTCTAATTAGAGAATAACCAGTGGTTCACAAGGTACAACCAAAGGTTAGTGGAGCCTCATTTAGAATAATAGATCAGATGAATAAATCCAATGTCATAATTATCATGTGGGATTCCCTTGCTATTCTAGTGCAAAAGGACATGCTTATCCAAGAGATTTTATCTCTTAAGGTGTCTCAAGAACTAGTTGAGAAATAAGGTGCTATCTTGGCTAACTCAGATTAGCCAACCAAAAAATAAGATAAATAGATGAAAAAAATGACAAAGGTGGATAAAACCAATGTAAAATCAAATAAAACTCCTCCTTTTTACCTCTATTTGATAGTTAGTGACTATTTAGTTCATAATTATATGGTAGATAGTGGAGCTAGTAGCATTATCATGCTTAAGCAAATTGCAGATTAGCTTGGTCTTGTCTATGAACCAAATACTAAAAGACTATTATAATTATATGGGTCATAAAAAAAGATATTAGGTATTTTCAAAGATCTTAATTTGACACTACCTGCTTTTCCCAATGCTACCTTTCAACAAGATGTAGTTGTAGTGGACTTGCCTCCCTATTTTTTCATGTGTCTTTCAAAGGACTTTAATTCAAACTTTGAAGGATACTTATCACATGATTGAACATATTTTATGTTGAAGAACAAGTATGGTACTAAGTTAAAAATACATTCTGAGCCTATTTCAAGATTCCATTTAGAGCCATATATGCCAAGTATGGTGAACACTAATTGTGTCATCTCAAACAAGGTACTAGAAAATAATGAAGTAGAAACTGAGTCACCTCTCGATAGAGTTTTATATATATTCCTTGATGAATGTGCCTCTAATTTTCATGATAATGACCCTTATGAGTAAATTTAAGAAGGACTTGGTGTTTATTACCTTCATGAAAAAGACACACCAATTACAGTATTGATGAAAGAAGATGAGTCTAATAATGACCTATGATAGATATAATTTGATGGATCAAGGAAAAAACATGGCACTAGGGATGGAATGATGTCTATTTTTATATCCAATGAAAGGTATTTATCTTCTCTCAATTTTTAGTTTGGTTGTTCAAACAATGTTACTGAATATGAAGCACTAGTTCATGGTTTGAATGGGCAAAAAAGATGAAGGCCAATGCCTTACAAGTCTTTGGTGATAGTGAAATAGTAGTTCACCAAGTAATAGGTATAAATATATTAAATAATTCATTTATTAGGTCTTATAATCATATATTATGAGACTTACATGAAGGCTTTCAAGCTTTCAAGATTTCTGATTTCTACCATATCAAGAAATGAGAACAAACATGCAGATAGGTTGGTTTCCATTGGATCATAATTTAGTATCCTAGCTAATATAAATAGTTAAAAAATTTAGTCACACATTAAGGTGGTTTTAATACATTCAATTCTAGATATCCATGAAAATTTTCAAGTGTTTTAAGATGATAATCAAATTGTCAGGTTCTTACAAGAAGAGGCTGAGTTTTCTTCAAGGAACCAAGAAAAGTTCTTATAGTAGTATGGTGACCAGATTATGTAGCTGAAGACAAATAATTTTCCAAAAGGGTTAGTCACCCTTGAGAACATATTTATTGGTGATGATGAATTGAGAAATTAAAATACATCATTATCAACAAAGGAGGAAAACTATGCCAATGTGGAGATTGCAATTGGTAAGATCTTAAAGTTAGGCAAAGTTTGCACTCCTTTAGAAAAGGAAGATTTTATTAAGTTATGTTCAAGTTTTATGGATGTGTTTTCATGTAAATAAAGTGACCTCAAAGGTTTTGATCCAATTTTAGCTCAACACACCATTGAGTTAGAAGTTAAAACCAAGCTAGTGAGGTAAAGACAAAGACCTATTAATCCAAATCTTGAGTCTTTGATGAGATTTGAGTTGCATAAGCTCATTGAATTAGCTATAATATTTCCAATTTAGCACTCAACTTTGGTGGCAAACCTTATTCCAATATGGAAAAATAATGGTGAAATTAGAATGCGTGTTTATTTTTATGACTTGAACAAAGCTTCCCTTAAAGACCACTATCCATTGCCATCTATGGAACAAATTTTAAAGTTTCTTGAAAGTTCATAAAGGTTCTCTTTATTAGATGGATATAGTGGTTACAATCAAATTTTGGTCAAATAAGAAGACAAACTCAAAACAACCTTCACCATAAAGTGGGGGATATTTATATATAGAAAGATGCCTTTCATTTTATCCAATGCTAGAAAGCCATGGATATGGAATTATAGGGTATCCATAAAAAAATTATACTTATTTATTTGGATGACATAACAGTGTTCTCTGAGAGTGCAAGTGAGCACATGATTCACTTCAAGCAAGTTTCTAAAAAGTGCAGGCAATTTGGGGTGTCTTTAAATCCCAAAAAGTGTATTTTCTCTATTCATGAAGGTAGGATTCTTGGACATGTGGTTTCAAATATGGTACAAGTATAGATCTTGATAGGATAGATTCAATTCTTGCACTTTCCTTGCTTAAGCACAAGAAAGCTTTGCAAAGATTCTTAGGCAAGATCAATTTTATAAGAAGGTAAATTTTATATTTTTCCACCTTAGATAAACCACTATAGCCATGATAAAGAAGGGTCAAAGTTTAATATAGTCCAAGGAAGGAGTAATAAGCTTTGAAGAGATCAAAAAGGCCATAGCCAATGCTCTTACATTCATAAACCTTGATTTCATAAGGGATTTATTCTTGTACACATATGCTAACATTGACACTATTTCAAGTATCCTCATGTAATAGAATCAAGAGGCTTTAGAGTAGCCAATAGATTTTTTCAATAAAGGCTTGGAATAATATGAAACAAGATAGTCTTTTATTGAAAATCATATAATTTTAGTTATAAGGTCTCTTAAAAAGTTTAGATACGTGTTGTCTAACAACAAGATACATCTAATGGTTGCAAATCCATGTCAAGTATTTTCTCTTGAACAAGGATATAAATGATAAGAGATCTGGTTAGATAACAAAATTAATGGAATGTGATGTGGAGATCAAAGTCACAAAGCTAGTTAGAGGCAAAGGACTTTGTGAACATCTATCCCAAGACTTGTAAGAGGTAAATGAGATGATTTATGTGTCAAATGATGAAGAATTTACAAATTATGAAACCTCACCTTCCAATTGGTTCCAACACATGATAAGATATATCTAGTATGGTATTTAACTCTCTCATCTAACCCCTTCAAAAATAAGATATTTCATATTATATTCAATTCCTTTTCTTCTTATTGATAATGTTTTATTCAAAACATATATTAATGGCATGTTACTAGGGTGTGTATAACAAGGCCAAACCCAAATATTCCTTGAGAAGTTCCATGATGGACATGGTGGAGGGAATTATTCAGCAAGTACCATAGCCCATAATATCATGAGAGGTGGGTATTATTCTCCAAGCATATTTGGTGATTGTCATGTATGGGTTAGAAAATGCAGACAATGTGTTATGTTTGTTGGAAAAGTTAAGATTATAGCCTTACCTCTCCAACCAATTTTAGTGAATCAACCCTTATTCCAATGAGGATTTTAATTTATTGATATCATTAACATCCCTTCAATCTCATGACATAAATGGATATTAACTACTATATATTATTTTACTAGATGGACAAAAGTAGTAGTATTGAAAGAAGCAAATGAAGCAAATGTTCTAGAATTCTATGAAGGTTTTCTTAGTATATTTGGATTCCCTTAAACCATTATGTATGAAAATGTTTTGGCCTTTGTGGGGTCTAGAATCATCCAGTGGGAATTTCAACATAATGTTTTTCTTATCACTTCATCAAACTATTATCCATAAGGCAATGACCTTGTTGAGTCCACTAATAAGAACCTATTGAATATTAAAATAAGGAATATTGAAGAAAATAGAGGTCATGGAATTTCAAGCTCAAGTCATCTCTATGGGATGATAGTATCACCTATAAAAGATTAATACCCAACTCTCCATACAAGTTAGTATATGGTAAGGAAATAAGAATGCCCATTTCTCTTGAATTTCTTGCTTTGGAATTGATGCATCAAATTTATCTCTTAGATAATGAGATAATGGAAATAAGATATGATAAACTCATGAATCTAAAAGAGACAAGGCATTAATTTATGTTATCCATGGTAGCCCATCAATCACAAGTAAAGAGATCTTTTGACAAAGGAGCTTCTTCAAGAAGTTTCATAGAAGGAGATTTGGTCCTCAATTGGGATAAGGATAGAGTTAAGCTAGGAAGGCACACAAAGTTTGAATCTCTTTGGAGTGGTACATACGTAGTCTCCAATTTTAAATCCCATAATGATTTCCAACATGAAAAGATGGATGGTGAGGAGCTTCCTATCCCAGTCAATGGGATACATATGAAACACTGCTATTAAGGAAGTTAAGTTCCTTATACATAGTTAGCTAGTCTTTTTTAATCCAAGTGTTATTATAACACATTAATTGTTTTTTTTTATCCCAAATAAGTTCTTTGTTTGCACATTTGTTCATTAAGCTAGTTGCCTTTTGTTTGTTAGGTTAGTTTCCCTATTTTATTTTGTTTCCTTAACTATTTGGTGAAATTATTTATCTTTAAAAATAAAAAGATTTTTTGTAATCATGGATCCAATAATAAAAATTTAGTATTATGTAAATTATCTAAGTTCTCAATCATAGTAGACATGTTTCCTAGCAAATTTGCCAAAGATGTTGACCAAATTTGGCCTACATACCAAAATGTGCCTAAGCTAGAATGAGAAGCTAAGCAGGGTCCTAATTAAAGAGTGACCAATGTCACAAAGAGCATATGGATTTAAATAAGAGATCACATAGCATTTGAAACCTTTTGAAACACTTTAAGTAAGATTAAAGTGAAAATTTAGTGATCTTAGGGAGTCAGACCATCATCAGGACATCATGCAGGAATGAGTAGAGTAAGTTGTGAATTTAATAAAGTTCACCTAAATATCCTCATAGGCTAAAATAATGCATGGCCATTAATTTATTCATGCCTAAATCATGCTCTTCAAATTTAATGTTTTGATGTTTTTTTCTATCTAAGGATACAAGTGTTCAAAGTTGAACAAATAGAGTGAAACGTTCGTGTGAACATCAAGTTTGAGATTCATGAAGTTATCATTTGGATTCAAAAAGTCCTTAATAAGCTTCAAGTTGATCAAGATATAATAGTGCATGTGAGCTCAAATAATGATAGGCAGATCCAATGGAATGTTAAAAGGTCAATAAAGTTAAAAGGTACCTATATAAAATCAATGGCTCACATTGAATCATAAATCTAGATCCAAAAATGCGAGCTCAAGTCAAAATATTAGAAAAGTGAGAGGCTGCCAAGTGCCTCAACCATGTTAAGTTACTATAAAATCAAAGGTATGCATTCAGTTGTATAGATTAAGATTGATGGTGAAAGATAAGTCAACAAGTCAGATGATTGTCAAGAAGAGTGAGAGATTATCGAGTGTCATGAACACGTTGAGCTCCTAGGTAAATTAATGGATCAAGTGTATTCTATGAAAATCAAATCAATGAGAAAGATTAAAAGTCAAAATTTAAGGGGACTTTAATGTATAGGTTGAATATATGGTTAAGGTTGAACCAGAGTAGTTTTATCAAAGACTATGTCACCATTAGAGCTCAGTTTAATACTGCTAATCAATGAAATGCAATCATATAATCAGGATGAAGCTCTATCACCATTAAACACAAATAATGAATCTCTAGTTTGAATTTTTAGAACATATAAGGTATATTCTATGGATTTTTAGTATAGTTCCATGATTGCATTCACCATTTGTTAAATGGATTTGTGCATATAATAGGTTCTTGTCTTCCATAATAGGTTCTTGTATACTTATTAGGTCTTTCTAGGCCTAATAAGTATCAAGGTTGAGTAGCTAGTTATTGCAATCAAATTAGGAAACCTAAAGGTCTTCATCAACATTATAAGTGAATTGGTTTCCATCTATTTTAGACCTATGATCATGTTCCAAAGTAGGGGCAGACTATGTGATCATTATGGAGGAGTGTCTAATCTTTGATGTGGTCACATTTTTGATAAACAAGTACCTATGGCTTCCCAAAGTAGATATGTCATGGTTCTATTAGTTTCAAGACATGATCCTCATCAATAGATCAAGTAGAAAATGGCATGGAGTCCCAAAAAAGAGATCTTGTGGTTAAATAAGGACAATGGAGCATGTAATTCTTTTATAGAGCTTTATAAAGTTGCTTCCTTCTTGATAAGATCATGACTACTCATCCTAGAATTAGTGATAATCCATCATATATCCCTCTCTCTCCTTCCCTTTTATATATATGTTCCATCTTCTTTCACATTATATCTCTCTCTATAAGTTTTAGAAAGAAATCTCTGATATTTTTAGAGAAATATAGTCTTATGCTTTGGATTGCTTAGGCTATGCAAAAATTTATACTATAACACCTATGTGATGCAATAAATACTGAATTCTTTCTTTTTTTCAATTAAATTGAAGTGTGTTCTATGAATTTAGGTGTTGTGGTTAAGTTAATGTATACTTTCCTTGCCTTTGTTTGAGTTTCCTCACCTTCATTAAGTGTTTTTTAGTTCTCACAGGTCATTCTAAGTGCAATCTAAAATTTGTTGATTATTTTTTGAAGTGGATAACTACCCTCCCATGTTAGGTTAATAACTAATTTATGCCTTTTGTGAAATAATTATGTGGGACTGATCTTCTTTGCTCTTGAATGTGTCTTATAGTGTGTCTTGTGTAAAGTATAAGTGTTCAAATTACTAGTGCATCACCTCATTTTATATGATTTCATAGATTGTGTTAATCTCTATAGCTTTTCCACGCAAGTGTTAATTTAGGTCTAGTTTAGGTGATAGATCTAGAAGGAAATAGGCCTTCTCTAGAGGTTTGATCCAACTTTAGGTGACCCACAGACTAGGGTCATTCTCATATTGGACTAGATTTGAGTAGGAGGACTTGAACAATCCCCTTGCTCAGCTAGGGTGCACTCTAGGACACTAACATGTACCATATCTTAATTACTTAGAATCATGATTAAATTAGATCATATGATGAATTATGTAAAAGTTTGATTAAAATATTTGATAGAAAGGATCTAGAATAAACATTTAGAGAGTTGGCTCACCTCAAGCAAATAGTTAATGTGGATGAATATGTTGTTGAATTATAAAAATTATATGTCATGGTAACTGATATATCAGAGATAAGGCTCACTATTCTTTTCATAAAAGGATTATCTAATCATCTCAAAGGTATTTTCAAGGCATTCAACCCGTCCACTCTACAATAAGTTATCAATAAGGCATTTGATCTGGAGACTTATATACCTTCAAATCCCTTGATTTAGAACAAGTCTAAATAGCAATTTCAAAAAAAGTCTATGTCTACCTGGACACAAAAGTATGCACCTCCAAATGTGAATAATAATGTGGAATATGAAACAACTAATGATCTTATGAGGAAGAAACTATGTTTTTATTGAAAAGATCCATGAAATCTAGGACTCAAATGCCTTATAAAAGGCTAGGTAAATTATATAGAGGTCACTTTTGATTGTGAGGAGAAGGAGGAGGTGAAGGAAAATTCTAGCTCAAATATTGATTAGGAGAAGGCTTATGTAGAGCATGAGGAGTAAACTTTAGGATAACATGTGGGAGGAACTATTTCTTCTCTTTCAAGAACCCCTAGATATCACCCTTTAAGGGTGAAAGGAGTCTTTCAAGGATAACATGTGATAATTTTAATTGATAGTCAGGAAACCCAAAATTTCATAGCTGAAGAATAGGTGATGAAAATAGGTCTTTAGGTAGAGTATTTTATAGGGTAAATGTTATGGTTGTTGATGGATTTACTATGAACTAAAAGAATAATATTTCATAGTTAAGCATTGCCTTGGGTGACCATTATGTGACTACTAATTTTTATGTTATCAGAATTGGGGAGATTGACATGGTTCTTAGAATTCAGTGGTTGTACTCCCTTGGTAAATATTCACAAAAAATTTAGACTATGAAGCTCAAATTTAGACATGAGGGAAAAAAGTTGTTGTTCGAGTAATGTCTAATGAAGCACCTAGTTTGGCTACTATAAAGAGGATGGAGGAACTATTCTGACATGGAGAGTTGGCTTAGGAAATCCAATGGTTGACCTATTCTCACACCCCTTCTGATAGATATGGTTAGTATCATATGGATATCTAATTCATACTGGATAAGTGTAGTGTGTTTTTAGCGAGATTCCTCCTTGTAGATAACTTCATAAGGGTTTTAAGCATGTGATAGAGCTACAGGATGGCTATAAGCCTATTATCATGACTCCTTATCAGCACCCTAAGAGGTTCAAAGAGGAAATTTAAAAAACAATCAAGGAGGTGTTGGATATGGGTCCCATCAGGCCTATCTCGACTCCCTTTTATTCTTTAGTTATTTTGGTGAAGAACAAGGGTGGGACCATGTTGATGTGCATTGATTATCATGCACTTATCAATGAGACTATAACAAATAGGTATCTAATTCCTAAGATCAATGAATTATTGAATGAGTTGTATGGGGTTATGTATTTTTTAGAGATAGATCTTCATTTAGGGTACCATTAGATCAAAGTCTATGAGTAGGACATACACAAGATGGACTTTAGATGTTAATATAGCCATTATTAGTTTTTGTTCATGCCTTTTAGTTTGACCAATGCTCCTACTACCTTTCAATCTTATATGAACCATATCTTCAATAAGTAGTTGTATAAGTTTTTACTAATATTCTTTGATGATATTATAATATATAACAAGACATGGGGGGACCACCTTAAGCATTTTGATAAGGTGTTGGGAATTATGGAGGCACAGTCTTTGTTGACAAAAAATTCCAAGTGTGAATTTGGCATAATAGAGATCCTTATTTAGGGCATGTGATTAGTGCTTATGGAATGAAGGTCCATCAAGAGAAAATTTAAGCCATCTTAGATTAGCCACCATCAAAGATATTATCATATCTGAGGGATTATTTAGCCTTTACAGTTACTATAGGAGGTTTGTTAATGGATTTTCTCAATTGGGTGCACCTCTTACATATATCACTAAGAAAGGATATTTTAAATGGATAGATGAGGCTTAATTCACATTCAAAAATATCAAGGAGGTAATGGTAACTTGTCTTATTTTAGCATTACATGATTTATATTAACCCTTTATTTTGGAGGGTGATGCTTTGGGTGTATGGATAGGCATCATGATTATGCAAAATAGGCATCCTATTACCTAAAAGAGCAAGAATCTCCATGATGTGGAGATATTATACTCCAACTATGATAAGGAGATGCTTTCCATAATGCATGCCTTGGCCAAGTTTAGGTAGTATATGGTAGGTGTAAAATTTGTTTTTAGAATATATCATAATATCTTGAAATGTTTATTAAAGCAAATGGATATAAATGAGAGACGACAGAAGTGGGTAAGCAAAATTCAGGCCTATGTTTTTTATATTGAGTATGTGAAGGGGAATAGGAATGTTGTAAAAGAATTCCTTTCAAGGAGACCCACTTTATGTTCTGTGACTAAGATTTCAATTGATTGGAAGGATCACCTCTTAGCTAAACATTCAAAAAATAATTTTACATTGGATCTTATGGATGACAAGACTCAAGATGATAGGTATAGAGTGGTAGATGATGTCATCTACTATAATTACATGATTTTTTTGGTGCCTAAATAAAAATTGAATAAGAAAATTTTGAAGTCTATTCATGATACACCTCTTGTAGGACATTTAGGTTATTTAAAAACCTATAGATAAATCCTAAGAGATATTCTTATAGAAGGTTCTAAACTATGATGTCTTCTACCATGTTAGAGAGTGTATGAATTGTCATCAGAATAAATCAAAGAATACTTTCCCAGCAAGATTTTTGTATCCATCAACTATCCCAAAGTAAAAGTGGGAGATTATATCCATAGATTTTATTATAGGTCTACCTAAAGTGGAGGGAAAATATTTCATCTTTATGGTAGTTGATAGGCTGACCAAATATGCACATTTATTTTCCATATCTTCTAATTACAAGGCACTTTAAGTTGCAGAGTTTTTATTTAGAGAGGTGTTCAGACTCCATGGATTGCTTAATAACATTGTCAATGATTGAGATAATAGGTTTCTTAGTATATTTTTGTAGGATCTATTTAGATTAGTTGGCCCAGAGTTGAATCAAGCACTAGTAACCACCCCTAGATGGATGGTTAGATAGAGATTATGAAAAAATGGGTGGAAGTGTATTTTCATAGTTTTGTTATGGGGAAACAAAATTCTTAGATTAGGTGGTTATATTTGGGTGAGCATTGCTACAATAGCACCTATCACATGTCAACTGACATGAATCCTTTTATAGCATTGTATGGATATGATGATATGCCTTTGGTAGACTTAGAATTTGATGATAGCAGGGCCCCCAAGGCAAAGGATTGGATTTAAGAGAGTTAGAACATCCTTAAGTCACTTAAGGATAATCTTCATTATGCCCAAAATTAGTATAATATTTATGAAGATAGGCACAAAATCAATAGGATTTTTTAAGTAGGAAAGTTAGTTTTAATGCACCTATAGCCATATAAACAATCTACATTGAAGAAGAGTGGTGTAGAGAATCTTAAGCCTCACATATATGTCCCTTATAGGATTATTCAAAGAGTTGGTTAGGTGGCATATGAATTATATTTTCCTAAGAGTAGTATAATTCATAATATATTTCATGTTTCTTGCCTCAAAAAGGCACTTGGGAGGCATATCATGGCATCTCATGAGCTACCACCATTGGATGAGGAGGATAGATTGGTCTTGGTTCTTTATTTTATCTTGGATGTCAAAGAGAGGAGGTTGAGGAGTAGAGTACTCAAGGAATACTTGGTCAAATGGAAGGACTTACCCTTAGAGGATGTTACTTGGGAGGGAGAGTGGATTCTTTAACATCCAAATTAGCAATTGATTGTGGGTAAGAAATTTAGGGAAGGGAGGACTATAATCTCCCCTTCTTCTAAATGAGACACTTATGAAAGGCCATTAACCTATTTTATTCCCTTAGGCTAAGTTGGGTGATGTAAGGGAATATTAGTATACAATCACTATTCAAAATTTACTATTCATAGACATTATTGATAGGTCACTATTCATGGTGATGTGGTAGGTGAGGCATGTGATGATGAATTAGAGGATGTGGCTTGTGGATGATGTGGCATGGCCCATGAAGAATATCACATGAGAACAAGTACATATGAATGGAGTGGGGCTTACCACTCCACTAAAAATACAAGTTTAAATTCTTTAATGTTCACATGATTTTATTTATTGGTAGAAAATAAAAATGTTAAAAATGTGGTGAATTTCTAGTTGGATTCATTATTTGAAGTGTGTGGAGAAGTCAAAAGGATGTTGGCACATTTTTGGTGCATGTGAGGACATAGGTGAATTATGACAAAAGTTTCCATCATTTATTCCCCTTCACATGTGTGAGAGAGGTGTCATTATGAAAGCATGTCGAAAAAAGATGATTTTTTCTAAATGGGAGATTTACTTTTGACTCTTGCACATGGTGACAAACTAGTCACTATTGGTAATTTGTCCCCCATGAGAAATTTTATGCCCCATTTTATCTCTCCTCATTATTATTTAATTTCTCCTCCTTATTCATAAATTCAATGAGCACTCTCCCTTTTTAATGCATATTTTACAAATCATATCCCCCCCCCCCCATTTTCATAGTTTGAGCCTTATGTTTAATTTATTATCTATTGAGATGAAAACCCTTAGAGTGTTGAGATTATAAGGAAAAAATATTCCTAGTTTCCATTTTGGATTTGAGGACAAAAAACCTCTTATTTATATGAACTAATTCCATCTAGGATTTGCATTTATGCTTCAAAGCAGATCTAGAATTGTAGTGTCCAGAGTGTGTGTTGTGTGTAGGATATCTAATGAAGTTGTGTGGAGATTTGTGGGTGTTGTAATTTTTGTAAGTATTGTTACTATATATCATCATTTGTATCTTTCATTGTAAGAGTTGTTGTTTATGGATATTGGCTCCAGTAATATCATATGTAATTCAATTATTTTAATTTGACAATTAGAAAATTACAATGTTGTTGGTTTATTTTGAAAGTGATAGTGTTTTAAATTTTAGATTTCTCTAATTTATACTAAAAGGGATATTTTAGTATCACTGTGTACCTTGTAAATGGATCTTAAGTATGTAAATTTTATGTATTGATTCGAAAATGAATTTGTGGTCCTCATTTGATGAGTCCAAGATCGCCCAATAAAAATGTTATAGAAGAGAGGAAATTTTAAAATCATGAATTTTACTCTTGTCATTCACCCAAGCATGTATATAATATATATATATATATATATATATATATATATATATATATATATATATATATAAGTGTTGAGGTACATTGTCTTATGTTTCAAATATATAGGAACACAAACATTTGTATCCATACCATTTATTTATTTATATTTTGATGTGTGCACACATACATAATAAAGTGGGGGAAATATAAACACACAAAATTAGCCCCTATGCATTTTTATTCATTAAGTTTCATGAATTTAAGGTGTTTTTTACTTTAAAATTATATATCTAAATTAGGTGTTGTTGGTGTGTTTGTGCATTTTTCATCATGTGTCCCTTTATTCTTTATTATATTTACCTCACTCTTCCTTTGATTTTGTGTGTCTTAGGATTTATATCAAGAACATAAATTACACTTTTGGGTTAGTTAAGAGGATAACCTATACCTGTAGGTCCTTTAATGGCCCATTTTGGATAGGTGCACCCATTTTTGTGGTCTAGTCTTTTTTTCACTTTTAATTGTTATAATATAATTTAGAACACTAATAGGGTCCTCATTTAAATTCAATGTTTCTTAAATACATTAGCATTGTAGTTCATTTATATATTGATAATCATAAAAAATCCACTTATTGTTCATATAATTCTATTGAGCACTCACAATTATTCTAAATAGATCAAACATCATTAGAGAATTTATTCATATTAGAGAAATTCAATAGGAGGAAGGAAACACACCACATATTTGTATCATTTTTATATAAAAATGGGGGAATCATAATATTTTTACAACTTATTCATTAAATACAATATAAAAAATTACCATTTACAGCTTGTCAATAAATAAATGTAGGTAAAATTGATATTATTACTAGCACTTGCTGAATAGGTGCAAATTATGTTGGAAGGGATGTGATTTTTTATTTTGGTAAATCATGGTTTGTTGTAAGTAGAAACTGAGAGGTGGGGGGAAGGTTTAATTATTTTATTAACAAATTCTATTCAATTTCATTCATCATTCTATGAAGCATTGATTCACGTAAGAGATCAATGCATAAACAAACAACTACACAAGCATATCACAAGAGAACACATGAGATATGTGGGAAACCCTCTTGGGGGATAAAAACCACTAAACCATTCATATGGATGAAATTCATATAATTTCAAGATCCAAATTTTATTGAAACACCAACTTCACAAGGAGCTCCAACCCCTACTTAGTTCAGCACCCACTCAACTAGTCTTCTGCAAGCTCTATATTGTAGGGAAGATCCAACCCCTAGGTATAATTAGAAAAAAAAAAGTTATATATAATATTTTATAATATAAAAACACATTTTTATAATATTAAACTGATTATGGTCTCATTTTTTTCACTTTATACTCCTCAATCTCACTCAACTAGCCTTCTAGGCTTACTCACTCAACATGCATCTTCTAGGCTCTTAAGTACATTGACCTGGTTATCCACCTACAAAAATTATGATATATGAAAATTTAAGATAATCCTATCCCTTTTATTTCTTGAATTATCTTATCCTTCTCTTTCAAAGGCTCTCTCCTTCGCTTGTATCCTATTTTCTCTAACTAACTCAAATAGGCCAATTAGGCCTTGTATTCATACTCTACTCTTCCTCTCACCCATCTTGGTAAGAAAAGATAATTTAAATGAATAAATTATCCTTTTAATAATTTATAATACATGTTTTACACAATAAAAAATCACTCCTTTGGTCTTCCATTACCTCTTAAAGACCAAAACCTTATTAGGCCTAATAGAGACCTAAAGGAATTAGGCCTTCTCTAAGGCACACATTACACTCAAACACATTAGACCATATCAAATCTCTTAAAATTATTTAAAAACTTCACATATAAATTAAATATTCCCATCCTAATATCTCCTTGTGTACCCAATACTATTTGCTTCATTTCACACCTTAAACCAAGCTATTAGGCCTACTCGCCATTAGCTCTTCACCCACCCCAAAAATCTGTCTTACACAGTTGAATAATATAGTTAAATTTATCAAAAAAATAACTAAAAAAACAAATTAATAGATAATTAATTATTTCAAAAACCTATCCATGTCCATTGGACATCATTAAACATGCCAAAGAGCCTCAAACCAAATTTTGCAACATGACCACTTAGAACTGTCAAACATAGTCAAAGTACAGTCAAGAACTCTTGACTCTTTAAAATTTAATAGGGAAAAAATAAGATTAAAAAATAATTATAATTAAATTTTAATACATAATTAACATATTAAAACTCATTGGATTATTAAAATCTTGGAACAACACCTCAAACTCACCTCTTCAAGATGACTACTCAAATTGCTTGTAGCCTCAAAAACACAATCATGAACAAATTTGTCATTTGAAATTAAAAGGATAATTTAATGACATATCATTCACATACATATATCCTATGTTTCATATAGTAAATAATACAATATATTGATCATTTGTTTTAGGATCAACCATTGGTCTTATAGATCAATCTCTCAAGTCTCTATCTCATTGTCTTAACATAGTCTACTAAGCCATTTTGGATTCTACACATTAACACCTAAAACTATCTCTTATAATTTAATAAACAATTAAAATATAATTTACATGTAAAATAACATAAATAAGTACATTGTATGCACTGACTCTTGTCATAGAGTCTCAAACTCTTCATTTCCCCTAGCACATCAAGAGTTACCAAACACTGTACACATCCAGTCATGGAGACATGACATTGTAACACATAATAAAAAATAATAATGATATTAAAATAAATATAAAATTTCATAAAACCTCCTTAAATCACCATCCAACATAAAAATTATATTCTCCAATGACAACTTTGCTCCTACAGACCACTCTCACTGTTCTGGGTTTCACTTTCTTGACTCATTCAGACAAATCACTTTGAGATCACATTATATATTATATGTGAGAATCATCACCAATTAAAAAAAATGTAACAATAGGTTTATGTCTTAAAAAAATACCCCAAACAAATTGATTCATCCCTAGTCACTTGAAACTCGTCCCTAAACACATTCTCACACTTGCCTAGTTTTTCTCATTGTTATCACTGTTAGCCATTTTAGTAATAGGTCATCTTGGGTGAAAAAATTTATTTAAAAATAGGATATAAATATACAAACAAAAACCAAGGACATAAATAATTATTCTTGGACTTAAACCTCTAATAACTTGTATTCATTGACCTGTTCAACCCTACATGTAACATCAAAGTCTTCAAAAACAAGTAGTTTTCTATAGCTTCTAATCACTGCCCTAACACACCACTTACACTTTTATATTTATATATGATTATTATACATTATTCAAACATAAAAAATATTTTAAAATCCATTTTGGTCCCTTTCCAACAAGTTTTCTCCAATCGGGTCATTAGGAGGGTTTTAGACCAGTTAACCTCCTTAATGATTATTCATATAGATTTAATCCTCAAATTAAAAACTAATTATTGTAAATTCTTATTATTACCATTTTAAATCTCTCCCAAAATTACTCTGACACCATGCAAACTTTACACATGCTAGTGAGCATCTAAACTTCCTTCTCGGGCTTGGAAACCTTTAATTTGCATACACAAGAGACCTAAAAACATGTTTTATTTACTTTACCCTTAAATATATGACCTCAAAAAATTTCATCATGATTTAATCAACCTTTTAAAAATCATTCCATAATAACATGGGTTATATCAATTTTAAAACTCAAATTGACTCCTCATTAGACCTCACTAGGTCTCTTTGCACAACTAGTTACATTTTGACCTTTAAACACACTTGAAAACTTATTGTTATAATATTAAAACCTCATACACATATAAAATTAACTCATAGCATTATCTCAATCTTCCATCCATGTTCACATAGGTCTCACACTTCTCATCTTAACTAGCTACCAAGCCTATGTCTTCATACTAGGTCTCTCATGCAAGGGTTATGCCTTAATACCTTACCTTAGAGACATTATAAAGTATTATTTAACTTATACACATTTTTAAATAGTTTAAAACATCCTATAACATTATTTATCACTTATTTTATTAACTTAAATATCATACATATCAACATCATGCATGTATAAGCTATGTTCATGCTTAAGAACAAGTCTAAACACACAGGTCCACCAGGTACCGTACCTCTTGGAGACCTTCCTGACATTTTATATGTATTCTCACCTTATTAATTTGTTAAAAACACCTTATTATATGTTTTACCACTTATTTTCACACCATTTCAATAGGTTCATCATCTTATTACACCATAACATTGTGTTAATACTTCATACAGAACTCAAGAATCTATTAGGTCATGTTTGAGCTTATTATGAATACTTATCATGAAACTTCACATGATAACCTATATTAAATAATTATATTCATCAACCTTTAACATAAATGACAACCTTAATGCCATTAACACATCAATGGAACATACCTCAACAATCTCCACCTTTGTAATTTATGACAAACACTCTAACACAACAGACCATTATCTTCTCTCTTCAAGATGGTTCTTCCTCATAAATTATTTATCCCAATTTTAAATCAATTTAAAATGTCATATATACTCTCAAAGGGTCATCTACATAGTCCTATGATCTTATGACTTGATTACTTATAAAACTAACAAGCTAGCTCCCCTTTTGTCCATGCATACTTCTCAATCCATTTTGAGTTAGCTCCCTCTAACTCCATGTATACTTAAAAATACAAATCAAATATTTAAAATAGATAAAAAAAATAATTTTATTACCTTAAAATAGGATCCTTATATCAATCTTCCTTTTTCTTCATGATTACTAGTTTCTTGTGGTCTACAAACTTAGGTTTGTATGTCTTCCCTAGACCTATGAGAGCTCTGTCTCTTGTCAAGGCACACTCAATATGTATAATAAAAATTTAAGACCCTTAATTATTAAATTTATTTTTTGAATTCACTTGGACTCTTTGTAACCCTATTTAAGACTCCATTAGCCCTCATATTATCAATGGGTCTCATGGAGACCTAATTATCATTAAAAAAATTTTATCTTTGAATAAATGAAGCATAATCTTTCTTAAAACACTTATTCATAGACAAAGAAATCTATGAATAGGAAAATCATGACCTCAAATTCATGTATATACTCATATGAATCAATAATTTGTGCTTTAATCTTCACAAGCTATCATGCCTTCTAACACTTCATATCTTCTTCAAGGAAACATATAATCAAATAGGTCTGTGAGACCTCATACATAGTGGCATACCTCTCTCACACCAATGAATCTTTTATGATATTAAAATAGGGAAAAAATAAATCATGTTAACTTACTCCTTCATAAACTTAAGGTCATATTCATCCATAAACAACACTGAAACCTCCAAGAAACTCTTCAAATAGACTTAAAGAATCAACTTTGCATACTTACAGTCAATATCTTGATATGATCACTCAAAAATTTTCAATTTTAAAACACTATGAACATCTTCTTGTCATTTTAAAAATTACACTACATACCCTCATGACCTTATGAAGTCACCAAGGACATCAATAAATAATTTTAATCCATGATACAACTTCAGTGATCACCATAGAAATCTTCTTCAAGATTACTAGCTTCTTGTCATGCTATAGGGCATGACCATATTCATAACTTATTTAAATACTCTCAAGGGCACCAAAAACTTTGTAATATCATTATTTAATCAACACAATACCATGGATCTTCATGAGCAACTTTCTCTACCTCTAATGGTATTGGTCATATAGACCAATCTACAACTCTCTTGATCAAAAATTATGAGTCTTGCTTCTTAGACCTCACCATGAGCTC